>CABHPQ010147493.1:25566-69481 GCA_902168405.1 Peromyscus aztecus
GTGTGTGTGTGTGTGTGTGTGTGTGTGTGTGTGTGTGTGTGTGTGTATGTGTATATATATATGTGTGTGTGTGTGTGTGTGTGTGTGTGTGTGTGTGTGTATATATATATATATATATTCATTCTGGGGATTGAACCAAGGGATTCACTCACAGAAGCTAGGCAATGCCCCACCACTGAGCTTCATCCCAAACCTCTTTTTACTTTTTTTTTTCTTTTTTCAGATCAGTCTCACTAGTCTGGAATTCACTGTTCAACCCAGAGAGACCTTGAACTTTTGGTCTCTTGTCTCAGCCTCCCATGCAGTTGGGGTCAGAGCCTTCACCACCAGGCTCAAGGCAATCACTCCTCGTATGCTACCTTTTATTGCTGCCTCTGTTATTATAATTCATTTCACTAACCATTTCTCTGCATTTTCATCGTTTAAAACTTAAATAGAGACAATAAAGGGAAGGAATTTCAAACAAGGGAGGGTCAGATACCGTTCGTGCCCTAGGGACTCTGCTGCCTCCGTCTTGTCTGCCAGTCAAGCATTCGCTTCAGTTCCAGAGGACCCTCTTAACCCTGAAGACAGTTCTCTGGGAGAGGACCTAATCTCACACCTAAAATCATTATTCTTGGCAGTTCCATGTCTCAACAGAGGCTAAAATATTCCCTCTTGGGAGGTGGGGCCCCAGCCCCAAAGACGGCTCCGTGAGGCCTGTAGCTTCCCTCTTATCTGCAGCTGACAAGCTGACCAATTAAAATTCTTGCTTTCTCATTTGCATAACTTTCTCACGCCGAGGTGACTGAGGGGAATGCTGGGTAGTCAGTCTCCTTCCATCTTTCCAATCTGGCCTTTTTGAAAAGTCAAAGTAGCTACATAAGGAGTGGACCATGATTTGATTCCGTTGTGGTTGTCATCGTGAAGCATACGTTAAATGCCTTCTTTTGGGAATTCCTACTGTACACACACAGAAGGTGCAACCCCTGCCCCAAAGGCATCCACAACTGCTTGTGACAGCAGGATATACATGTTTCTATAACACAAGAGAATGAAGAGAGAGATGGAGAAGTGCCTGAGTAAGAGCACCGGTTACACAAACATGACCTGAGTTAGGATCCCTGGCACCCACGCAAAAAGCTGGGAAGCTGGGAGTGGCTGCAAGTGCCCGCAACTTCAGCACTGACAGACAGACGGTCCCGGGTTCAGTAAGAGGCCCAGTCTCTGGGCGACAAGGTGACAGAGCGGGATGTTGGATGGCCTCCACAGGCAGGTCTCTGGACACACCTGTGTACACTCTACACCAAACATAAATAAATAAACAAAGTAACTGTAGGGAAACTGAGGTGGGCGATGAATGTGGAGGCACCAAGGAAAGAGAAAAGCTGCAGCCTGGAGTGTCGGTCTCACTAGAAAGGGGATGCTGAGGGGTGGTCACCTGTCAAGGCACATTGTGTGAATAGAGACAAGAAGGAGGAAAAGACTTGATGTGTCCGACCAGTTAATGGCCCTTGGTGCTCTGAAAGTGGGGTCCACTTGCAGGGAGAGGCCTGTCCAGGCCATTTGGAACATGTGGGATGTTAAGTAAGTGTCTGGGGTATCACTAAGTCGATAAAACTTACTTAGTCTTCTTGTTGGGTGACTTTTGAAAGCAGTGGATGTTTAGTTTTAGATGAGCTATTCTTATTTATTCTGGACACATTAATACTTTTTTAAACATATTTTTTATGTGCACTGGTGTTTTGCCTACATGCATGTCTATGTGAGGGATCTCCTGGAACTGGAGTTATAGACAGTTGTAAGCTGCCATGTGGGTGCTGGGAATTGAACCCAGGTCCTCTGGAAGAACAGCCAGAGCTCTTAACTGCTGAGCCATCTCCCAAACCCCCTTTTTAAAATATCTTTAAGTGAATATATGCATGTTAGGTATGGGAAAACTCAGCTTTTTAGTAAAACATCTTAGGAGTTTTCACAAAAGCATTTGGCATACAGATACAAATACAGCAAAAATATTGAAGTTCTTGTACCCTTAAGTCCCTCTCTGGTCTTTGCAGGGAACCTTTACCTCTTATCTGTTGCACAAATCCTAAATGGTCTCACAATAAAACCTGGAGCCAAATATCAAGGTAAAAGCTGAAAGATCAGAGAAGCAGAGCAAACCACAGCCACTTCTTACCTCACCGACTTCTCAGTAGAAAAGAGAAAAACCTGTCTCCACAAATCCTCAGACTGAATGCCTCTGAGTCCTTAGCCGAAAGGGCCTAATTCCTGTCTCCTCCCACCTTACATTTCTTTCTTTTCCCAGCCATATCATTTCCTGTCTCAACCTTCCTAGTGCTGGGATTAAAGGAGTATGACTCCCAAGTACTGGGATTAAAGGTGTGTGATTCCCAAGTGCTGGGATTAAAGGTGTGTGCCACCACTGCCTGGCCTCTATGGCTAACTCTGTGGCTAGCTCTGTCCTCTGATCTTCAGGCAAGCTTTATTTCTTAGATTATAAATATATCACCACATTTCCTCTTTCTTGTATAAAATAACAAAAGAAGGTTATAACTAATATAAGAGAAACTATATATAATAAGTACAGTAACTATATACAACATATACAGTCAAGAATTACATTAACTATGTCCAGTCCATTAACATTTGACAAATTCAGAGAAAATCCTCCGTTATTTATCCTATTTTGGTGAGTTCAAAGTGTTGTACCTAATTCACTTTCTATCCCAACTTGTGTTACCAATTGAAAACTATCTTTTGTTGTCTTTCAAACTAATACACTTTACATCTCTTTAGTGAGTTTCTTTTCTGAATTTGTTAACAAGGAAAACTGTAACTATCTAGTCTTCAACTCCATCAGAAACCCAAGAAAGAAATAATATTAACTGAGTAAGCAGGAAGTACAAACAAGCGACTTCCAAAAAAATGTGAGGAAGAACAGAAACACTTGGGTGCCTGGACAGTCACCCAAGGTCCCTCTGCAATGTTGGAGCCAACTTCAGCCTACAGGTCTAGCTTATCTGACAGACTTTTCTGTGAAGCAGGGTTTTCTGAAGGGCTGTCCTACCTTGTCTTGGCAATGTTCAGCAGTCCTTTCTTTTGTGTCCTGTTGGTCCATGTTGGACAGCATACTGTCAGCAGTTGAGGCAAGGGTGCTTTCTCACTGACTCCTCAGCGGAAAAGAGAAAAACCTGTCTCCACCAATCCTCAGATTGAATGCCTCTAAGTCCTCAGCCGAACTTTTGCCACAAAGAAAGTAAACTCCATATGGAATTTCTCTGATGCCCATCATCTTCTCTGAAGTAGATTGGTGCTACCAGCAGCAGACATATCTCATTGTCATAAAAAAGAATCTATGTTATTAAAACATCTTAAATGCCATATTCTGTAGATCTCTAAAGTGTTTGAAGATGACCTGTTTATATAAAATATACCTGTTTGACCTTGAAAACATGCCTAACCTGACAAGTTCCATTGTAATAGGTGACTAACTGCTAACCTGCATTTCTTTATTATCCTAAATAGTTGGCAATAACTTTCAAGGACTAGAATATTGCATTGTGTTGTTAAATGAGCTGTATAGGTACAATACCTTGAACAAGAGTAGAAGTATATGTACAATATGTTCCCACAAAAATAATCTCAACTTTGCATCAATATATACAATTGGTATATAATATACAAAAATCTAATCCAATGTAAAATATTTAAAACTACTATTGCTTTTTAAAAGTAGATTCAATAAATTTACCTTTTTATCTTATCATATCCATATTCTCCCTTTCTTTCAAAGTAGACTCAATAATCTATCTATTATCCTATCATTTCTATATCTGTTTTTCAGAGTAGATTCAGTAATCTACCTTTTATCTTATCTTTATATCTATATCCTCTTTTTTCTTTTTCTTTTTTTCCAAACAAGAACCCCGAATCTAATCTCCTTTGTTTAGCTTTTTTCCTATTACCAATAACAACTTGTAATCAACTACCAAAACAATGACAAATGTCCATAACTCATTGAATGACCAAAAACCACCCACCCCATCCCTTGGGAATGTGGGCATCATGTTCTTAAATTTACTTCCTGCTGTCTGGGGGTGAAGGCATCTTTAGAGGATCTTGAAAAGAAAAATTTTGGGTTAATTGTCAAGTCCTGGGAGAGGCAGTTGTATCATTTGTTGTCCAGTCTCTGCATAATGGCAAAGTGCAGGGCTTGTCTCAAGTACTGGCTAGAGTAGTCTGTGAGGCTGGATCATCTCAGCTAACCATCTTGAAATTGTCCTGAGCAGTTTGTAGTCCAAAGCCAATCTTTGGGTGGTGTTTATCAGCTTAATGGCATTATCATCATTCCTGATGGAATTGTCATTGTGGGGCCACACCATCCTTTTAGAGACTTCAAAGGTCATTGTTAGGTATGGTCATTGTTCACTACAGAAAACAGAGACTCAAACCCAAAATCATGTTTAGGAAACTAGATGAAGCCTTTTTTTTTCTAGAATTAGTTAGTACTCTATATGACCATTAATAATGACAAAAGCTTAAAATACATATATTAATCTTATAAATTTTGATATAAAATTCATACCTTAAGAAAAATTTTAAAGAGTCAAAATAAAACCAAAGAATCATGAGATTAGTAGCAATAGACTAGTCCCTTAATTTTGGTTTTTCTTCTGTCCCATATCAGGTGGCTCTTCTGATATGATACAGAGATTTTGCATTTTCCTTTAAAAAGCATGCTTTGGTTTAGAGAAGCAGAGAGCTACACTCCAACTCCAAAGCCAGCTTTAATTTTTAATTGAACTAGGACTACATAAAGACCATTTGTGTTATGTGTCTGTAGAGAATAGCAGAAACAAACATTTAGAAAGATGTATGAAATTTTATCCTGTTAGATATGTGATAAACCAATAGGCCAATTTACTCTTTTTCTTGGAATTTTTTCTAGATGATTTGTCCCTTTTTTTCAGATGTCTCATTTGTCCAGTGTTCTTCAGATTCCTTAGCCTTAATTCTCCTGAAAGACAAAAACAAAACCCTTCCTCAACCCTAACTTTGAGGAAGTTCCCTTTTGGCAAGTTATATCTGATCAAATGAAAAGCATTTGTTAGTAGTATAAGTTAATTTAAATTGAATGGTCACAATGGTTGATGAACTATCACCTCTTCTAATTAAGAGGTCTCTCTTGTTCAAATTGAACCTTTATCAATTTTGATGGTATCCATAGCTTTTCTTGTGGGAACAAAAGCAAAACTTTGTCCCAATGTAACATATATTCTGGTTTCCATTCTGAGGTCAGCACATCTTTAAAGTATACAGGCTGATTTAATTCTGTAGTTTTTTCTGTTATCCAGTGTCTTTCCACAGTTGTTATTCCTTTCTCATTAGCATTGAGAAAATTCAAAGTTAATAAAGCATTATGTAATCTGTTTTGGGGGGGTCTTTATTACCTCTTTTTGTTTATTTAACATATCCTTTAGAGTTCGATTTGATCTTTCTATGACTGCTTGGCCTGTAGGATTGTGTGGTATACCTGTAATATGCTTTATATTGTAATAAGCAAAAAAACTATTTCATTTTTACCAAAGACATATGCTGGAGCATTGTCAGTTTTAATTTGTACAAGTATATCCATGATGGCCATAACTTCTAGCAAATGTGTGATTACAGAATCAGCCTTTTCAAAGGAAGAGCAGTTGCCCATTGACATCCTAAATAGGTATCAATGGTGTGGTGTACATATTTTAATTTTCCATATTCTGCAAAATGAAACACATCCATCTGCCAGATTTCATTCCTTTGAGTACCCTTTGTGTTACTTCCTGCAGGTAGTGGAGTTTTGTTGTATAAAGAACAGGTAGGATATTTTCTTATAGTTTCCTTAAAATTTTCAGATTATGGAAAAATCCTTTTTCAAACCCTTACTATTGACATGATTTTTAAAATGAAATTCTGAGTTCTCCAGCACAATTCCTATCAACAGTTGATCAATTTCATCATTACCTTATGCTAGAGGGCCTGGAAGACCCATATGGGATCAGATGTGTGTTATATATAAGGAATAATTCCTATTCCTGATTATTTCTTGTAACTGCATAAATAATGAAGTTAATTCTGACTCATCAGGGATAAATTCAGCAGTTTCAATGTGTAAAACAACTCTTTCTGCATACTCAGAGTCAGTAACTCTATTGAGAGGTTCCAAAAAATCCATTAATACCTTCAGAATGGCATATAATTCTGACTTTTGGACAAAATTATAAGGACTGTGAGCCACTTTACTTAAATTTTCTGATTTGTAACTTTCCTTTCCTGATTTGTTTGCATCAGAATAAAATGTGGGGACTCCAGATATTGGTGTTTCCTGTACAGTGTGAGGCAGGATCTAGTTACTTCCTTTATAAATTGAATTCTATTTCTTTGAGGATATTTGCTATTAATCTCTCCCAAAAAATTACTGCAAGCTCTTTGCCAAGGTTTACTTTCTGCCCATAATTTGTCAATTTTATCATTAGTTAAAGGTACTACAATTTCTGCTGTGTCTATTCTTGCTGATTGACAAAGTCTCAATTTTCCTTTTAAAATCAAATCAGAAATCTTTTCCACATATGGCTTTAATTTCTCACTCTGTTTATTTGGTAGAAATATCCATTCCAATATAATACCTTCCCTCTGCGTTAAAACTCTTGTAGGCAAAATCTTAGAGGGTAAAATAACCAGAATGCAAGCAAGCTTCAGATCCAAATAATCCACATGTGCATTCTGTAATGTCTTTTCCACCAAAGCTAATTCTCTCTCAGCTTCAGCTGATAGTTCTCTTGGACTATTTAAGTCCTTGTCACCATCTAAGGTTTTGAACAAATTACTTGGTTCATGATTTTTTTTACCCCAATAGTGGTCTGTAGATTGGAAATGTCTCCTAGCAATCTTTGAAAGTCATTAAGAGTCCATAATCAATCTCTTCTAATTTGTACTTTTGGCATCTAATTTTTTTGTAGATCTATTTTACATCCTAAATAATTAATAGAATCTCCTCTTTGTATTTTATCAGGAGCAATCTGTAATCCCCAACAAGGCAAATTTTTCTTTACTTCTTCAAACATTCTTTCTAAAGTATCTACATTTAAATTAGCTAGTAAAATGTCATCCATGTAATGATAAATTATAGATTGAGGAAATTGTTTACGTATTACTTCTGATGGCTGTCATACAAAATATTTGCACAGGGTTGGGCTATTTAACATTCCCTGTGGGAGAACCTTCTATTGAGATCTCTTAACAAGCTGAGAATTGGCTGGGTGGTGGTGGCACATGCCTTTAATCCCAGCACTTGGGAGGCGGAACCAGGTGGATTTCTGTGAGTTCGAGGCCAGCCTGGTCTGCAGAGTGAGATCCAGGACAGGCACCAAAACTACACAGAGAAACCCTGTCTCAAAAAGCCAAAACAAACAAACAAACAGGGTGAGAATTATTATAAGTAGGCACTGTGAAGGCAAATTTTTCTTTTTCTTGTAAGGATATTGAGAAGAAATAGTCTTTTAAATTTATAAGTATAAGAGGCCATCCATTAAGTAACAGAGTAGGCAAAGGAATTCCAGATTATAGAGAGCCCATTGACTGGATTACCTTGTTAACAACTATTAGATCTGTTACTGTTCTCCATTTACCAGATTTTTTTTAATAACAACTATAAGAGAATCCCAAGAGCAGGTTGAATCTTCAATATGCTGAGCGTTTAATTGCTCTTGTTCCAGCTCTTCTAAAGCCTGCAGTTTCTCTGTTGTTAAAGGCCATTGCTGAACCCATACAGGGTTGTCTGTTAACCATTTTAAAGGTAGAGCTGTTGGTGTCTTTGAAAGATCAGCAGCTGTTGTGCCCTGTTCTTGTACAACCTGAATGATCGGTGACTATTCTTTTTAATACTTTCTAATATTCCAGAAATATATGTTAGTTTATGGTTTGTTCCTGAGGTTGGAGGAATGTTAATCTAGTTATTCCATTGTTGTAATAGATCAAGGCCCCATAAATTCATGGCTATATTAGCCACATATGGCTCTAATTTTCCTCTCTGTCCTTTTGGCCCTATACATTAGACCCATCTCACACTCTGTTTTACTTGAGATAATGTTCCAATCCCTAACTGAACATTTACCTCCTGAAGAGGTCAATTTGGATGCCAAGATTCTGGTGAAATTACTGTTACATCCTCACCTGTGTCTACAAGACCTTCAATTAAATCATTTATTTGTATTTTTAATTTTGGTCTTTGTCCATTTATAGAAGTTTGCCAAAAATTCACTTTATGGTTTCCCTCTAATTTTTTGTTCTCTCTTCTATAGCTGTGCTATTATCCAGAGCAATATGTTTGTTTTTGTTTTTTGTTTTTTGTTTTTACACTAGGCATTAAGTTTTTAATTGCATTCTTACACAATGACAGGAAAAGACTGAACAGAATTTGACATGGGGGCCTGTGAGAGGCCCCTCAGGGCATTTCCTGATGGCAAAGGCAAAGGATTACTTGTCTGTCCCTTGTTGACCTACATTCATTAGTCCAATGTCTGCCTTTGCCACACCTTCTGCATAATCCAGAAAGGAGGGGCATTCTGTTGGGATTATTCCTTGAAAAAAACATTATTTCTAGGAACACCTTGTTTACAGTTCCTTTTTAGTGACGTTGTTTGCCACAATTGCAACATTTGACATTATGATTTTTCTTCAAACCTCTGGAAATCACCTCTCCTATCCAAGCATCATCATGGTTATAAGATTCGTTATTGACTATATCCTGGACCCACTCCTCCAAAGGTGCTGATCTTGCCTTTAATGGCCTAATTACCCTTTTGTATTGTGCATTAGCATTTTCAAAAGCCAGAGATTCAATTATTATTTGTCTAGCTTCTGAATTTGGTATCATTCTATTTATTGCTGATGTTAGTCTTTGTAAGAAATCAATGAAGGTTTCTTTTGGGCCCTGTATAACTTTAGTAAGTGACTCAATTTTCTTTCCTATTTCTTCAATTCTGTCCCAAGCATTCAAGGCTGCTATACGGCATAAAGCCAGGGTGTAGTCATCATATAAAGATTGTCTTTGTGTATCAGCATAATTGCCCTCCCCACAAAGTTGTTCTTGGCAAATTTTAATACCTCTAGCTCTACTCTATTATTCAATGGTCTTAGCCTCATCCTTCCACCAGGTCCTCCACTGTAATTGGGGACCAGCCTCTAAGACCGCTATAGCCAAATCTCTCCAGTTTGAGGGATGATTCTATTACAAGTTGACCACAAGTTTATATGGTGATATATTGTGTATCCTAATAAAATTTGCCTGAAGATTGGAGAACAGAACAAGCCACTAGTTTAAACATAGAGGCAAGGCAGTGATGGCACGCACCTTTAATCCTAGCCCTCAAGAGGCAGAGATCCATGTGACTCTCTGAATTCAAAGCCACCCTGGACTACATGAGATTGACTCAGTCTAGGAGAGAAAACAGAACCAGGCAGTGGTAGCACACAACTTTAATCCCAGTATTAGGAAGCACACATGCCTTTAATCTCAGGAAGTGATGTCTGGGCAGAGAAAGGTATACAAAGTGTGAGGAGACAGGAACTGAAGGCTTTTCAGCAGAAGCATCCCTTTCAGCTAGAAAAAAAAAGCTTTTTCAGTTGGAGCTTTTTGGATGAGGACTCAGAGGATTTCAGGCAGAGGATTCATGAATTTGGTGAGATGAGATGTGGTGGTGGCTTGTTCCTTTGTCTCTCTGATCTTCAGCAAATTTTACTAGGGTACACGATATATTGCCACAAGTTTAACATCTGCTTCACAAATGGTGAGTGGGTGCCATATGAAACTATTGCTTCTTTGAATTTCCTCAAATCTAACATTTGCACAGGAGTTCATTCAGCCCTTATACAGTCTTGGGGTTATCTATCATTTGGCAGCTCCTGTGAGATTACTGAGTAAATTAAGGTTGGCTTTTGGAAAGCCTTAGGCTGTTTCTCTGTAACCTTATAATGCAATGCTGAAATTGGTTCTCCTTTAAATTCCTCTGTCTGGGTCTCTTTGATCTGTTTTAATAAGTTTTTCTAAGACTTGTATCTTAGCACTCATATAAACCAACTTTTTTAGGGATAAAATAAGAACGATCAAACTGATAACGTTTATGGTTGACAATACATCAATACCATCTAAGTTAATTATCCTCTCATTTAATTGTTCCATTTTCAGACTGTCTAGTGTATTATCAAACAGAGACCAAACTCCTTCCATTGTAATAGTGTTTCCCATTTTTTAATGTGGGGAAAAAGTCTTTTAACTAATTTCTCCTTTTAAGAAATACCAACTGACTCACCAAATCTGCTGACGATGATTCAGATGACGGTGTGGCAGCAGCCTGAGGAGGGGGCCAGAGAAATCCATGACCACTGGGAGGGAAGAGAAGCCAAAGAGCCAGCAGTCTGTGTGGGAGAGCATGCAAAACCAGTTAATTCCAGCATGTTTGGAGCCTGAGCCTGGGCCTGCACCTGTGGAGTCAGCTGTCTGCACAGAAGAATGTGCAAAAGCAGCTAACTACTGTGGGGTTTGGAGCCCAAAAACCATAGAATTTGCTGCAGAGAGACGGCAACTGACAGGGTAGGGACTCTGGCCCAGGCTGGGTGGAGACTCCACTCATGTGCAGCTCTGGACTGGGCTGGTGGCTGCAAAGGCACAGGCAAGAGGCTTTTCTGTGAATTTGGGCCCCATGTTGGGTGCCAGATGTTGCACAAATCCTAAATGGTCTTATAATAAAAACCTGGAGCCAGATATCAGGGTGAAAGCTGAAAGACCAGAGAAGCAGAGCAACCACAGCCACTTCTCACCTCGCCAACTCCTCAGCCCAAAAGCGAAGAACCTGTCTCCATGAATCCTCAGACTCAGTGCTTCTGAGTCCTCAGCTGAAAGGGTCTAATTCCTGTCTCCTCCTGCCTTATATTCCTTTCTCTGCCCAGCCATATCACTTCCTGTCTCAACCTTCCTAGTGCTGGGATTAAAGGTGTGTGGTTCCCAAGTGCTGGAATTAAACCCCACTGCCTGGCTCTTTCTTTTTTAAACTGGATTAATCTTATGTAACCCAGTGTGGCCTTGAACTCACAAAAATCCAGAGAGATCTCTGCCTCTGCCTCCTGGGTGCTAGGATTAAAGGTGTGTGCCACCACTGCCTGACCTCTATGGCTAACTCTGTGGCTATCTCTGTCCTCTGATCTTCAGGCAAGTTTTATTTCTTAGATTACAAATGCCTTGGCAACCCCAGGCCTGTTTTCTGTTCACACAATGTGGCCTTTCCCAGAATGTCATATGGACACAATTCCTTGCACACCCTGTGGCTGTGTACTCCCACTCTTTCATTTCCTACCAAGCACCTGAAACTCACACCTACCACAGGAGAGTACTTTCTGTTGCTGAGTAGATGTGCCAAAGCATGTTTATCCACACACAAGTAGAAGGACATCTGGGCAGTGTCTGCATTTTTGGCAGTCACAAACAGAGGCTTTCTGAGCACCCATATTCAGTTTTATGTGTGGGCCTTCATTGTCATGTGTGTACATATTTAGCAGTGAATCTCACTAACTACGTGACTGCTGGCCCATAATAAATGCATGCTTAGTTTTATGTTTTAAGAAAAGAAAAAAACCCTGCCAAGCTATTTTCCAAAGTTATTGTCCTGTTTTGCATTTCCACCAGCAGTGTGTGAGCTCCGGCTTCTCTGTATGTGCTTGCTAGCACTTGGCATTGTCATTTTGAAAATGTTTAGCCATGTTGGTCTGCATAGAGCTGTATCTCATAATTGCTGTAGTTTGCATTTCATCTTGCATAATACTGGGCATATTTTTAGCAAACCGATAAGTATTTAACTCTGTTTCAACTATACAGAACCAGCTCACCAGTGCTCTCAGGGACATATACCATATCTAGAGGCATCTTGGTGTCTCCGTTGTGTGTGTTCTACTGGCTCCTTTGGGTTGGAGGCCACGGATGGTGCTATCCACCTTCTGGTGTGAGGAACTGCCACACTCATACTATCCGTCTCATAGTGTGAGGGACGGTTCTAACAACAGAATTGCCTGCCCCAACACTTCCATACTATCAAGGCACTAGAGGGTTATTAGGAAAATTCAAAGCAGAGGCCAACATGAAGGTGACAGGGGATGTGTGTTCTGTAACACTGATGCGAAATGGAAATGGGCCTAGGTTCTGACTCAGCCCTGGAACCACACACATAAGTAACATTATACAGGTTGTTTTCAGCAATGGATGTGCATATTGTACATACATATGTATATGTACATACATATATGCATGTAACAATTAATGAAAAATGAGGCCATGAATTTGAACGAGATCAAGGAAAGGTATATCGGAGGAGTGGGAGGGAGGAAAAGGAAGGTAGGGATAATGTACTTGTATTATAATCTCAATAATAATAATAATAATAATGGCTCCAGGAAACAATTCTCTGGCTGCTACTGCGCACGTTTTAAACTTTAAGCCCCAGCACCTGTCTCAATGAGAGACCCAGGCTATAGCTAGCTTGGGTGTTTGCTACCACATCTGTGGGTAAACACCAGCTCCCGAGGCTTTCCTGTGCAGACTTTGGATGAGCCCAAAGCTAGCTGTGCTTGTATCATCAGCTCCTGAAAACCCTGCACTCAGGAGGCCACACCGACACCCTCTGCATCTCAGTGTTCGCTGTAAAATAAGAGACAAAAAGAGCGCTCTGTAGCTGTGGCCACTTGGGGCTCTCACAGGCTTTGCTTCCAAAGGACTTTGGGTGCCATTCTGCTATCAAGCAACACAAGGAAATCATTCATGTGTCACTTTGGGCTCACCAAAGGTCTATGTGGATTTAAGACTCCAGGCCTCTAAACACCAGAAATCAATTTTAAGAAGCCATCAACAGGCAGGTGTGATCCATCTAGGAAGAATGTGGCTTTGTAGAGTTTACTCATTTTGAGATTCAGATTTAGCTTAATGCAGAAACAGAACCATCTCTAGCATGTGGGACCCAGAAGTTTATCTTCAGAATGGATGTAGAAAGAGCAGGGAGAGGCTAGGAGATGGCTCCCTCTGTAAAGTGCTTACCATACAAGTATGAGAATCTGAGTTCAAATCCCCAGCATCCATTTAAAAGTCAGGAGCTGGTGGAGGAGCATGCCTGTAATCCCAGCTCTAGGGAGGTGGAGGCATGCAATCTCTGGGGGTCACTGGCCAGTCAATCTAGCTGAATGAACAAGCTCTGGGTTCAGTTAGAGACCCTGTCTCAATAACAAGATGGAAAATGACTGAGGAAGAGCACACATACACACATACACGACACACACATTGCATGTGACACACTCATACACATAATACACACACATAATGCACACACATTCCCCCTTGTGGTACACACATGCGCACACACACACACACACACACACACACACACACACACACACACACATACACACCATGGGGGGGGGGGGCAAGCAAAGAGCCAGGAAAGACAAGTGACCACTTGCTTACTAAAGCCAAACACTGCTCTGAAACATTCTCATTGTAATTACCAAAGGAAAGCTTCATTCAAAGACAGGTGTGTGTGTTCTCTCAGCTCTCTGCCAGAGGCATTGGCAGACAAGGAAGAGGCTTGGGCTAGGGCATCTGTCCTTCAGGAGTCCATCTTGGCACAGAGAAATGCTGGAGGCCACCCTATTTTCATTGAGTCATCAGTTAGCTGGTGGTTCATAAGCCTGAATTTCCAGTTCTTTGCAGGTTCACACCCCTCACACTGACACTCCTACGTAGCAAGCCCCGCATGCTCTGTTGAGTGCTTCTCAATCTTTCAGTGGTAAATGACATTTTTCAAAATCCCTAGCCCACTGCAGACCAACACCCTGGTAAAGCACATGAAATGATGTCTGCGAGCCTCAGCAATGCTGAATTCTTGTGCAAGATTCTAAATGCTTTCTCTCGACTTCTGTGGTTATCTCATTGTTGACTAATAACAATAATAACACACTCATGGAGCAGCGTGGGTCACAGACCACACTTTGGCAACGAGGAAGAAGAGGATGTGTAGCACCCACTGAGAATGTCTGAGACCACAGTTCACACTCAGAGCATCTACCAAGTCCTGAGGCTGCTGCAGTTGTGCAGCTGAAGAAGTAATATGTCCTCAACCCCCACCACGTGTGCTGTTGCCACCCAGATCCTCTTCCTCCAAGATCCGGTCTCTGCTCAGTCGCTGGATGAGTAAAGAAATCAAGGCAGAGGAGGAAGACACATGAAAGGCAGGTGCAGGTTTCTGGAGTGATGAGACACATTCAGAATGCATTGGCAAGGGTGTGGCTCTGCTCACCTCCCTCCTCTCGGGTCACCTCAAATGGATTCATCCTGTCTACCTTGCTTGCTCCTCTGTGAGCTGAGATTGTCTAGCTAGGTTCTCACACCTCCTGTATTTGTCACTGGGTGGAACCTGTCCTATAACATCATGGTCAGGGCACTCACCTACAACCTAGTGCTTCTCTAATTAGGTTCAAGATCACTGAAGCATGGCTCCCAGTGATCCGAGGCTCATCCCTCCACTCCCACCTCAGCCACAGTCACAATAAAGTGACCAGGCAAGATTTTCATTTCCATTATGTGGCCAACTGCAAGTCAGTGACCTGGAGAGGAGTCACCCGCCCACAAGCAGCCATGGGTATCTATCTTTCTGTGCAGAGCATTTTATTTTAAGAAACAGAGGGAACTGTCATAGTGAGAACTCTCCTACAACTAGGGGTGAAACTTTATTACAAAGCCAAGGAGCAACTGGAGTAGGAAGAGGAAGTCAGTGTTCTTAACCTTATAGGCAACTAGTTTTAATGAGAGAGAGAGAAGACACCCGGACGTTCCCTGCATGACCTAATACTTTTGTAAACAGTGCTGAACATTTTGCAGAACATGGCTACAGGGATTCTCTTAGTGACTCATGATTTAATTGCTCTCATGAAAGAACATGAAAACGAAGAATTCAGTGTGTTTAGGTCACTGGTGTGGTATTTTTAGTACTGATATTGATATTGTGGTTTTTTGATTACTCAATAAGATTGGAAATGAATTTGACCTCAAGATGTAATTGTCATACAGAAGTGGAGAGGTTTGTGTCTTCCTTCCTTCCTGACACTTTGACATAAATCTCTGAGAAATCAATATTGAAGTTGAGATATAGTGACCAGAACTGCCCATCAGCTCATCTTTCTACCCTCTTTTCTGATTTCCATCTACCTTCATGTTAAAGTCCTCTTTATAAAATACTCACTGGGCTAAGAGAGATAGTCCACTGGGTAAGACTGATTACCCTGCAAGCATGAAGATCTGAGCTTGTATGCCCAAATCACACATTAAAAACCAAGTATGGCCATATATACCTGTAACCCCAGCAACGGCTGGGCAGAGATGGAGCCTGATAGCTTCCTCTCCAGTCAGCCAAGTCGAAAGAGTGAGAGCTTCAGCACCCAGTTCAGTGAGAGATCCCATGTCAAAGCAGAGGTGAAGAGCAACAGAGGAAGACACACAAGATCCTATTCTGACCTCCACAGTACCTCTCTCTCTCTCTCTCTCTCTCTCTCTCTCTCACACACACACACACACACACACACACACACACACACACACACACACTTCTCACACAGCTCTTCTTTGCTCAGACATCTACAAAGATAACCCACAATATATCTTAGAGAGTCTGCCTTGTAAGATAGAACTCTCAGTTCTATCATTCTGTCCCTTTGTTTATAAAAAGGTCCTGAAAAGATGGCTTCCTCATGGTCATTAGCCAACAAGTCATAGAAATAAGAGCTTCAACTTCAGATCTAGTGGGTGGCTTGTTTGGTTTGTCTGTCTTGGTCCTTCTGATAAACTCTCATAGCACAATTTGACCCCCATCCCTGCAGACCACTATTCTCCAAGTTCCGCCTTGGTGCTACCTAGAGACCTTCCTTCCTCCATGTACCTGCTCTACCCCACTTCTCACCACTGAAGTTTAGAGAGAAGCAAATAGCACAGCCTAGGGAAGATAAGATAGAAGACGTGGGGGAAAGGTAGTGTGTTTTTGTTTCATTTTGTTGATGTGTGTGTGTGGGGGGGTGGTGTTTACATGTGTTTGTGTGCATATATGTGTGAAGGATTTCACACACAAATGTGTAAGCCAGAGATATGCGTCAGAGCACCTTCTTCAACCACTCATGTTTTTTTCAGACAGGCTCTCTCACTGAACCTGGAGCTCACTGATTCAGCTTGGCTGGCTGGCTAGAAGTTCCCCAAGGGTCCTCTGGTCTTTAACCTCTCCAACTCCGAGATTGCAAGTGTGTGCCTTTGCACCTGGTTTTTAATATAGGTGCAGGAGATCCGAGGCGGGTTTTCATGCTTGTACACTAAATTATCAAGTCAGCTATCTCTCCAGCCAAGGACTGTTTGTTTAAATTAATTTCCTGCATGTATATGGAGGGGGGGGCATGTGCTACGGTATGAAAGTGGAGGTCAGAAGATAGCTTTATAAGAGTTGGTTCTCTTCTTCCTCCCTGTGGATTTCAGGCAGCAAGCTCAGGTCCTTGGGCTTGGTGGCAACATCTTAACCTGCAGAGCCATCTCCCCAGGCCTGCCCGAGTTTTCATGCACAGAAGGGATATTGAGGGCTTTACCTAACATTGTAGTGAGGCAGGCTGAGATGCAAAAGCCAGAAAGGAAAAAATGGAAACTTCTGAGGGGGGTCAGGGCAGAAGTCACGAACTTTCCTGACATCTCGAATGGCAGTCTGGACTCGGGAGGAGTTGTCTTGGCTCTCCCCTCCTCCATGTGCATGTCTCATTTTCTGTGATGGGAAGGCTCTGGCTTCCCAACCCTGATTCATTTGCTTAGTTCCACAGCAACCATGGTCTCCTAGTTACTACAGATATGTATTAACCAGGGCTCCAAGTCTGTTTGCAGCTTCTGCTGCTCTCTATCAACTGAGTGTCTACACTCACGGTAATACATTTAACAATGACGTGGTTTAGTTCCACCTCTCCACCCCCCATCATGCCTCATGGTTATTTCTCTTTGAAATACATTTGAGTCTGCAGCCAAACCACCCTGAATGCACCCACTCTATCCTGAAATACATTTGAGCTGATTTGCTTCTGTCAGCATTCACTTTGAGTCCTTTCCTCCTATCTTTGTTGATTCAACTTTATTTTGTTTAATATGTAAATCGTTCATGTGCTTGACCAGAGACTCCATGTGATGCTTCTTTGCTGCCTCACTGAACTATTGCTAACAGGCCATCATGGTCGATTTTTGATTGACCGATTGCTGATGATGGTTGGGGATTATGTGTAACAGGGATGAATCCATGAAAGAATTTCACATGGAGATCCTGTAAGGTCATGTCTTTGACATCCATTCATGACAAAGTCCCACGTGCTCCAAAAGCCTCAGGCTATCCAAGGGCATGTACCCAGATGGCAGCCTTGGGAAGCCCCAAAGGAAAGGCACAGCATCTGGGATGCCACTCAGCGGAAACCTGTCCCCAGGGCTTTGACCTTGATGGAGTAGTGGCTGATGAAGGATTTTTTAGAAGCAGTACCTGCAAAATCAATTACCCAAGACAAGTGCTGCTTTCCCCTTTGTGGGAGAGGCTGCAGGAGGAAGGAAAGAGCTAACCTTCCTCCGAGGTCAAGGCAGCTCTGCACACACGGTGCTCCCCCGGTGCAGAGGGCAATGTTGTTTTAGAGAACCTGGCAACTGAAAGGCAGCCAGGATGCCCTCTCCCTGGAGGAGAGATAAGAACAATATGACTCACTGAATAAATCATTCTGAGAAAAAGCCTTTAGTTAGCACACAGTCTATTTGTTCCACTTTTTAATTATATTTATCAGCCATAAAATCATTCACAAACTATTTACATAATTGGCCATAACCTGTAAACCTGGGGCCAATAGACAAGCTACTCTTTGAGTCAAAGACAAATATCTTAAAATTCCCAAGAAGTTCTGATGCAGCTCCATGAAGTTCTCTTTTCCTCTTTCCACTCCGTGAGGAGGGAGGAAAATATCCGCAGGTTCGTGATTAGCCCCTGGGGTGCGTTCTGGTTGTGTCGCCTGGGAGGAATGGTTCCTAGAAGGGAAAACTCAGCTCAGGAGGCAGGAGACTGCTGAAATGTCCACCATTTGGTCTGGCCGGTGCCCAGACTTCTCCCTAAAGCCTTGATCTCATCAGACAGGGGAGAGAAGCGAAACTGGAGACTGGGTTAAATGTCTCCCTTTTGAATGTTGACGATGTCTTTCTGCTCACGATGCAGTCAGAGAAGAATGAAATCCATCTACAGCAACTGTTCTCACCTAGACTTCGTGGTATGAAATCTCCAATCCAGAAATAAACTAGAGTCACTGAGAGATTAAATGCTTAGCCTGAGCCACAGCGTGAGGTCCAGATCTAACCATTCCAGACTGTTTTTCATTCTCCTTTATGTGTTTCCTTAAACAGAAGCTATGGGGAGACTATTTATTGATCACATGTTACATGCAAGGCAAGGTGCTAGGTGTAAAGGTATCAAGAAGCATTGGACATGGCTGGCCAGCTGGCCATTGCTGCATAACAAACCCCCACTGTTATTCTTGTTCAGGATTCTGTGTTCAGGCAGGGCTGGGTTAGTGTTTCTTCTGTGGCTCATGCTCCTGAACTCATTGATCTGGCATTTCTTCTGGGGCTAATACAGCAGCAGGTTGGTGTCAGCTGTCAACAACTGGGTCAGGTGATTCCTCACAGGGAGGCAATGTTCTGAAAAGACCAGCCTCAATACACAAGCACTTTTCAAGTTCCTCATATCATGTTTGATGGCATTCGATTGGCCCAAGAAAGTCACATGCTGGACCCAGAATCACCATGGGAAGTTACTATGGGTGTGGGGGTAGAATTTACTGAGGTCAATGAATGTGTAATCTCTCCACCATAATCTCACGAGAAGACAGGCTATGGGCATTCAAATCAAAATCACAACACGAGGCTTGCTCCTGAGTCCGGAAGCCCTAGGCCTGGACTCTTCTCTGTCCTCACCAGTCGGCTTCCCAGGTCCTAGCTGCCACTGGGTTCCCAGTAAGTTTCGGTGATTCAAAGCATCCTAGAGATGTGAACTCTGAGTCTAGGACCGCTTAGCTCTTGAGCCAGCAGCCCTCAGTTGTTTGTTTTATGTTCTTGACTAGCTTAAAAATATAGTAAAATAAAATAAGTACCTGATAAAAGATATATAAATACTGCTTATAATAAACAGCTAAATATAAAAGCTCTACTGCCCCATTTTATCATCTACTCCATGGATTTTTTTTCCCTCTGAAGACATCTCGGGGTTATCTGATCTCCCATGTCCTCATTTCCTGCTCAGAACTTCAAAGTTACAGGATTTCTTTGGGTCTGCAAAAGCAGAAGGGATGGAGTGGGCTGTCCAGCATCTGTAATATTCCACAGGCTCCTCCTTAATCCCTCCCAGCTGGCTCTGGCATTGGGATTCGTTAACTCTCCTGATCAGGGGTCATCTTCTTCCCACTGGAAATGGTTCTGTGGGACTGGTACTGTTGGCTTTCTGTCCTTAGCCAGCTTTGTGCATGAAGTAGGCCACACAGTAGGTGACCCCAGAACTGTAGCAGACAGTGAGGTGTTATATGAGAAGTATCACGGAGTCCTGGTGCGTGTTACCCAGGAATAAGTTTTCATTTCATATTCCAATCAAGATGGAGTCTGCCTTTCAAATAAGCAGTATTCATGTCCTGATCACGCAGTCTGTGCCCACTCCAAAGAGTTAAACACTGCACTCTGGAGCAAGCAGACAGGGGACAGGTGTGAGACCACACGCCCAGGTGGCACACAGCAGGAACAGGCAGGCAGACAGACGCTGCCATAGCCTCCGTGTGAAGACTGTCCTTAAGACAGAGTGGGAACAAGGGCAGCATCAGCGGAGTCTGAGGACAGTAGTGAGCATCCTCACTCCAGCCCAGTATGAGCCCCGCCACAGAGGAGCGTGTCTCAAGCCTGCAGGCTTGGACAAGGCCAGTGTCATTTTCTCAGGCCTGCTTGTTAGAAGACTTTCACCAACCCCTTTGCTCGGCGATCACTTCCTGAACATCTACCCCAGTAGAGAAGGTTGTCTAGACATGGAAACACACATCCCCACGACACAAGCAGTTTTTCAGTTTGATGCATGGACTGCAATGCTCATGGCGATACTTTCAGACCTTCTCCTTGTCTTCCTGAAGCCCCAAGAGCTCTCATGTTTCCCCGTGTCTGCCCAGGCTCTCTCTAAGCCTAGCTACGGCGAGTGGAAGAGCCCTGCCAATATCCCCTGAGCAGTCTGACTTTAGTAAGGCTTATTTCTGTCCGTTCCTAGGACAGACCAACTTCCTGGTAATGCCTGAAGGCACCCTTCCTAGGAAGGCCCTCACCATTCCCTGGAGGAAAAACAAAACAAATATGTAGAAAACCCTCTGCCTCTGTTTCACCCTCGATTCTGATTCTCTTTTTAAATTAATATGTCTTATTATCAAACCAGACTCACCATCTCTTTTTAATCTTCCTTTTGTTTCTGGGAGAATTTCCTAACTTCCTTCCTGCCTCCCCATAGTGAAAATCTCCCCCCTGGGGCTTGGAGTTTGGCAGTCACAGCTTTCATTTTTTCAAGGATGCCTGGACTGCTTCTCTGGCTGCCATGTCCTCTTAGATCTCACTGACACCATCCGTGTCCTGAGTCTCCTTCACAGGGGAACAGTTTGCTCAGTTCCTCGGATAGACACGGTGATGGTTAGCTTTAATCGTCAACATAACACACTTCAGAGTCGCTGGGAAGAGAATCTCCGTGAAGGACTGTCTGCATCAGGTAGGTCTCGGGGGGACTGTCATTCAAGTTATTGACATGGGAAGACCCAGGCCACTGTGGGCAGCACTGTTCTTTAGGAGGGGTCCTGAACTGTGTAAGGATGGAGAAGTAAGCTGAGCACAAGTAAGCGGGGATGCTTGTGTTTAGTACTCTTGGCTCTTGACTGTGGCTGTGACTGGACCACTGCCCTAAGTTCCTACTATCTGGACGTCTCTGTTGTCACGAGCTGTAACCTGGGACTATGATAAATCCTTTCATTTACTTAAAGCCAAAATAAATCCCCCCCACTTGTTTTTGTAGGATATTTTTATCACCCTACAATAACAACAAGAGAAACTAGAATAAACCCCATCTTGATTTTTTTCCAATTAATTTTTAATTGATACATAAAATTGTGTGTATTTATTTACATGATGTTTTGAGGTGTGCATGCTTTGAAGAATGGTTACACCTACCTAATTAACACATGCATTGCCTCCAAAATCATCATTTTGTGGCTAGGAGCATGGACCCTCCATTCTCTTAATGCTTTTTCAGAGGACGACCTATTATCACAGAGGGACACAACAGCGCTTTCACACTTCATCTTCTCATCTGGCTGTAACTTTGTGTCTTTTGAGCAACATCCAATTGTCTTTTAGAGGAAAGAGGTCTTTCATGCCCAATGCATTCTGTCTGCACTGAAAGTTCCAGAGATGGATAAAATGTTTTCTTCCACAATTGGGAGCTGAAGTCTCAGTTTCTAAGTGATGTGCCATCTGTTTAAAGAGCTTGTATGCAGGTAAAATTTGCTCTGCCTGGTCAGAGGCCCACCAGCTTCCGTAGAGTTAAGTGGTAGCGGTGGGAGGTGGGAGCAGAGAAGGGTATCAGAACCTTGGGCCTTTGCGCAGGGGAGTCTGATCGTGTTGACAGCAGCAAACACACTTTGTCTGAAGCAACTGTCCTCTGAGCAAGCTCCCTTGCCACGTATGTGGCCCTGCCCCACAACTCTCCACCCTAGATGTTGGAACTGGTAATGATTGTCCCCCACATGCTGTAGTGCTGGAGGAATCTCACCGCTTTCCATACTCCCCATTTCCTCCCCCGTTGCTCCTGCACACGCCTGTACCTCTCTAGCTCTGGTCTGTGGTCTGGATAAGATTTGAGATTGTCCTAGAAAGTTTCAGTACTAAACGCTTGGTTTCTGCTGTGACTCTGAGAGGTGACAGACCCTTGAAGAGGTGGGATCTAGTAAAACGGTGATTACATCATTGGAAATGCTGCCATCTCAAAACCTCAGCTAGTTCTCCCAAGAGCAAGTTGGTATGAATTCCTCTAGCTTCTTACATAGGCTCCCACTGCCAACCACCACATTGAGATGTAGCCAAGAGAACCTCACCAGAGCCTGGGCACCTCTAGAACTGTGTGTTAAGTGAGCTTGTCTTCGTGTATTACCCAGTGTCAGGTGTTTTTGTGATTGAGAAAGAAAACAAACTAATGTAAGACCTAATAAACCTCTTTCGTGTGCTAGATGTGGAGTTCCTTTATGATTTAGTAGTACTGGAAGACAGACATACTTATCAGATGTCCTCTTAGGGAGTCCACTGTATTTCAAGAAATAATTTGACCAGCTACAGGGTAAAATCTCCACATCATGTTCTTATTACTAAAGACACACACTTAACTGTAGGCCATGGCACAGGGAGAGGAATTCATTTTCTTCCTGAATCGTAGAAGAGTGAGACGGAGTGAGGAAATGGGGAAGGGGAAGTCTCAGATGGCGGAAACCCACACACTACTCTGCTGTCAGCCAAGTTCACGACCTTCACAGCTTCAATGCAGGCACATGACTCCTCCTGGACTCTACCCACTAAACGCCAGCAGCATACCACGCCAGCTGTGGTAACTGGAAACCTTCAGATATCACCAAATATCCCCCAAGGGACAAAACTGCCCCAGTGGAACCCCTGTCCTAAGACAACGAACCCACACAGAGCTTAGGAGGAGTGAATTCTTGGTGGAAGTAGGGAAAACTTTGCATTTCTGGTCAGGCTGACAGAGGGTCAAGCAGAGTCAGCTTGAGGGACATGGAGATAAGAGATGGAGGCGACCATAAGGACAGAAGCCCTGGAACACACAGATCTGGTGAGTGGGACTTTGTAGTCCCCAGGCTGTGGTCTCTGGGGCCTGGGAGTGTGCCCCACATCTGTCTCTAATCAGCTCTGGGTCAGCTCCCCTTTCTCTTCAATAGAGCCAAATCCAGGCCATATACAATGTGACAGAAATTCCTCTTATTCCTGGCACATGACAGCCTGTCTTAGCATCCCATGGTAGACATCCCATTCAGAGTTTTTAGTGGGCATCTAGAAGAGAACTCCAAGTCACCTCACCCAGAATCAACCGGGGAGGATGTGTCTCCCCTATGGATCAGAGGTGACGTGCCATTGGCATGAGACAACAGTGAACCCCTCAAGCAGGAGACAGATGCAGGGTGTCTTTGAGCCTGCCAGGGAGCAATGGTTTTGAAGTTTCCCTTAGGAGAGACGGACGCAAGCACCTGAGATCAGTGTGTATTCTGCTTTGGTGCATCAGACTTGGGTCTCAGCTGGTCAGTGCTGGATCCAGGGATCCAAGATCGTGTCTGACCTGCCTCTGTGCTCTTCCCACAGGAACACTGAGCTTGGTTACTCTGCATGGTAACCCCATCATTTTCCTCAGCGAGCCCCAACCTCCTGAGAGGCCAGCATGGAACGATGAAGACAAAAACTCTGACATTCTTTCAGCAAGTGTTACAGGCCACTACATATCACCTAGAACGACGTCACATTTTGGAGATGAAGAAATGAAGATTCAGAGAAGCTAAGCAACACACTTGCCTGTTGTCACAGAACTAGTGACTCCATGGGCTAATGGCAAGCTCCTCACAACAATATTGCTGAACAGCGTGAAAGGAGAAGGCATCCATAGAACTCTGTAGCTCTTGATTATTTGGAGCAAAGATCTAAGTTTTGTGTTGTGACAGTGGGTTTCAGAGTCTCATGTAGCCCAAGTGAGCTAGTAGCTCATAGGTCAGGATGACCTTGAACTCCTGATTCTCCCACTGAGATGATAGGCCTGTATGCCAACATCCCATTTTAGGAGCTGCTGGAGATTCAAACTCAGGTCCTCTGGTGTGCTAGGCTGGCACTCTACTCTGATAGCTATGGCCTGTGGGAAGAGCATTCCTTTTAAAGCCAGGTCACTTTCAAATTTCTACCCATTAGAGAGATTTCTGAAGGTAGAATTTGAGATCAAAGATGATAAATATTTTTTTCAATATTCACGTTACATTTTGCCAAAGCCTCTTTTTAAAAATCTTCACCACTCTGGTAGGTGGGGACATGCACTCTGGATACTTACAGTATGTGCTTTCTTTAGTTGTGAAGTCAAGTATGATCTGTGTTCATTGGGTGTTTGCCTTTGTGCTCATGTCCATTGCCTGTGTTTGTATTGTCCTTTTTCTTAATATTTTGTAAGGTTTTCTTGTAAAATAAGGACAGTGGCCCTTCCTTGCAGTGTTGAAATCTTTCTGTCAGCATGTGACTTGAGTTACCATTGTTTAATGTCGCTGGGGTCCATAAATCCCTTTCTTTCTCTTCATTTATTCGACTGATGTGGTACTTAGAAAGTATCCAAAGCTGGGGTTTTCTCCTGATTTTAAAAAGCTTTTGTTTGCTTGTGTGCCAATCCATCCGTAATGCATTTGACTATTTCAGATGTGGCTATAATTTTGACCTTTTACAAATAACCATTTCCCCCATCACTTTTTGAATAAATCTTGCCTCTTCCCTCACTGGTTCCCGTACTTAGTGCTTACATGTCCATCGTTGTCTGGGTTAAGTCCTGAGTTCTTTCCGTGTACTGAGGCTATGCCCGCAGCATTCCCAGCCACTCTTCAGTCTCCCTTCCCCCAAAGCTCCTCCTCTCCCCGTGCCTCTCCAGACTGCTCCTAGCTGTGCTGCCTTCTGCATTTTTCCAGATGAAGTTTGGCATTCCCGTGCCATGTTTCTTTAAGAGAAGGAAAATCCACAGTTATTGTGAAGGAAATTGGCTGGGGTTCTTACCTGCGGTCTCCCTCACAAGGGATCTTTCTGTCTGTACGCTCTTGGCCTGGGACTCACCTTGTGACTCCAGCTGCTGGCTTGAATTACCTAACTCTCTCCTGGCTGTGCTGTGCTCCCCCTTCCGGGCTCAGCTCCATTTACACCGGCGGCGTCTGTGGGAGCAAAGGCAGCAGCTTCTTCTCACCCTTTGCCAAGCAGCTGGACATCCACCAGAGCACTAAAGAAAGGATGTTGTGGGACTGCGGACCCAGTGGACATCCACCAGAGCACTAAAGAAAGGATGCTATGGGACTGGGGACCAAGTGCTTGCCATGAAAGTATATGGGCCTGGATTGATTCTAGAATCCATGTAAGAAGTACACGGATCTGTAATCCCAGCACTGGTGCGGCGGAGGCAGGGGGATCCCTGGGTCTCACTGGCAGCCAGCTTAGCCTCCTGGGTCTCACTGGCAGCCAGCCTAGCCCCCTGGGTCTCACTGGCAGCCAGCCTAGCCCCCTGGGTCTCACTGGCAGCCAGCCTAGCCCAGTTGGTGAACTCCAGGTTTCTCCCAGTGAGAGACCCTGTCTTTTGTAAACAAGGCAGGGCCAAATGATGGTTCCGCAGGGAAGGTGCCTGCTGCCCAGCCTGACGACTTGAGTTTGATCCCTGAGACCCACGTGATAGGAGAGGATCAATTGCCGCAAGCTGCACCTCACATGTGCGTGCTGGTCCTGTACACCCACCCACACATACATGCACACATACACACACAGTAAATAAATCTTAAAAATGAGGTAGATGACTTGAGGAATAACATCCAATGTTGACCTCTAGCACACTCATGCATGCACACACACTAAAAAGAAAATCTCTGCAATGAGCCAGGTGGAGGTGGGCAGGTGGAACTGACCCAGGTGGAGGTGGGCAGGGACTGAGTTTCATCCTGATCTTTAGACAGCTTTGGTCTTAGAAGTTCAGCTGGGCTTCCCAACCTCAGAACACCCACCCAGCGACCCATCTCATAGTGTCTATCAACTTTCTGCTTGATTCTAACATTCTGTAGACTCCCCCGTCCCAGTCCATAGTGAGAGGATGTGAGATGGCTACGATGTTCTGCAGACCTCCCCATCCCAGTCCATACCATAGTGAGAGGACGTGAGATGATTATGAAACTGAACTTCAGTTTTGACAGCAGAGCTTGAATAAACATTACCATGCTTTGTTTCTCCAGATCTGTTGCTAAATCCATTGCTTCTCCACAAGTTAGAAGCCCAACAAACAACTTCTGCCATGCTCCACCGTCTTCTCAACTGTCATTTCACATGCTCTGAAGGATGCACAGGGTCTGGGGAGTTCCACCACAGAAGTGCTTGCTTTGTGAAGCATTTAGCCCAGAAATCCGTGATCGGGGTCATCAGAAGCAACTGGGGAATAAAAGCTACCACTGGGAACAGTGGTGCCTTTTCATGTTGGGGTCATGACCTCCAAGGAGGACACGTGATGGTTTTTCATATCTCCCCTTCTGTAGCCGGGGTGTAGGAAGGGTCTTGCTTTTGAAGTGGAGCCATCCTCTCATTGCATCTGGAATAGAAAAGGAATCCTATTTCCCTTTCCTTATATCCCCAACCATGGATGCTCAGATATTTACCAGGATATCCTGGGTAAATAATCACCAGCCCCTTCTTCTAAATCCGCACTCACACCCTGAATTAGAAAATAAATGGTAGGATGGTTCCTCCTTTGTGTGTGGGAGTGCTAACTTTTCAAATCTGTACCAGGACTTTATAAACAGTATATTCTGTGGTCTCACCCTATATATAGGAGGAGCAGGGCACTGCCTGAGTAGTAGGATGGAAAGGCTGATTGCGTGTGTCACAGCAGCTCACGCCCACACCCAACTGTCACCCATCCTGAGATTCCTACCATTAGACTTACTACTTTCGATCCTGTCACAGGCTTCAAGAAAACCTTCACTCAGGCACCCGGTCACAAGTACTGTCTTTCTCAAGCTCAGTTTCAAGTAGCATTATTTTCCTATGGCAAATTTCAAAGGACTGGGGTGGCTTACTAGAAGATGGAAAGGAAAAAATAATCCTTTACCCTGGGGAAACTGGGCAGACATCCCTTAACCAAAGATGAGGCTGACACACAGATGATGTGGTGTGGGCTGCCTGTGCCTTCTGATTCGGAGGCTGTTCACCCTAGAGTGACCCTCTCTAATGGTGAGAAAAGGCTTGACAAACCCAAGGTAGGAGGCTTCCTACAAGATCACTGGCCAGGATCATTCAAGATCACAGACATAAAAAGGAAGGAAGGCCTAGTTATGCCATTGTTCAGAGAAGACGTGGCAGCTAGATGCAAGATGGTGTCAAGGTGGGCCCTGGTCTAGAGAGAATTAGTGGAGAAACTGATGACATCCAGAGTCACAGTGCAATAATATGATATGCTAAGGAAGGAACCTGGGCTGACCAGATTAGGAGAATGAAACAGTCAACAACCATTGCATGAGGGGCCCGACAGAAACTAACTATGCTATCTTGACAACATCAGGGTTCTCTGAAAGAAAAGAAGCAATACATAGGGGCTGAGTGTCCAACAGTAGCTGCCTGCACGCTGGAGAGCCTGAGAACCCAGGAGATGCACGGTCCATGAAGCTGGCTGCCTCAGAAGGCCTTGTCTGGTGCTGAAGGCTTGGGGTTTCTTGGAGAGCCGCTGGCCTTCAGTCCATGCTGGTAAGCTGAGGAAGCTAGAGCGTAAGGCCAGTGGAAGAGGGCAGCAGTGGTAATAGATGTTCCTGCTGGGGAGGAGGTAGAGACAGGCAGGGGACAGTAACTTTCCCTCAGTCACTCAGCGGGAGTTGCCACACTTGGTGGTAGGTCTCCTGTCTCAGCCCTCTGTAGAAACATCCTCACAAGCACACTTAGACGTGTATCTCCTAAGTGATTCTAAATTACTGTAGGCTGGCCATTAAGAACGTCATCCATTCCGGCTATAGAGGAAACCCTCTAGGGTACAGATGTCCTAAACAATCCTTTCTGTTTGGAGCTGATGCTCAGCTGTGCCACCTCCCGTCACCATGTCCATGGCATGCACTCCTCCCCAACTCCCTCAGGCCTGTACGTGCTCTGTTTCCCTCTGCAGTGAGCTTTGCTTGCTCCTTAAGCCCGGGCTATACTGGTTATAATGCTGCCAAGGAGGGAGCGGTGAGCTTGTCCCCCACCCCCGCATGCTAGACGGGGTCTCACTGGCACTTGTCTTGGCCGTGGGGCCCTGGATGTCAGTACTCTCTTCTCGGGCCTCCAGGTAGCCTGCCCTCGTGGAAGATATGACATTGTTCAATGGAGTGCCTACTGGCTGAAACAGGCCTTCACCATTCCACATCCCCAGTTCTTCTGACCAGCCAGACTCAGGCCTCCACCACCTTCCCTCTCTCCTTCCTTCAACCCACAAAGAGCTCTCCCTCTCCAAGTGGGATGAGTCCTTCTCCTGCAGAAGCCTGGACTGACCAAGCAAGGGCGTCTAAGAGAAGGCCAGGCACCTGGGACACAGAAACTGGTACCTCACCCGAAAGAAGCAGCACAAAACAGCTCTTTCTTTCCTAGTAAGAGGACAGTGGAAGGGTGGGGAAGCTAATGATTCTCTAGGTGGTTATCTGCCACATTAAATATTCAATGTATGGTCTCGGCCATGAGTACATGAAGAGTGACGAGATACACGGAATAGGAAGAATTGACGCCATGCCTCCACTGCCCTCCACCCACCAGAGGCAGATGGGAAAGAACTAAAAGATGGAAGGTCCTTACCATAAGTGATCAGGTATGCCCATAGGCCCAAGCAACAGAGAAAACAGGGGTCCTTTGCTGTCCTAGGCAATCCTAAGATGGCTACTGGGCATTAATCAAGACTGAAAGCTGCTGCTGGAAATAGCATGTGAGAATTTGCTTTCTTAGTGTAAGTTTAAACTGCACTGTCCTTTGAGACGCAATATTTGCCCCTCCCTTAGAGACACTTGAGAGCGTGCTCCACCAGGCAAAGAATCAGAGGCACCTTTGAAATCCATGGCAGAAGTGGGACTAAGTCTCTACAGCCTTTCTGTCTCCGTGAAGTCTAGAATACCCATCAAAACACCACTGACCATCAAGACGAAGCCCGGGTGCCACTGGGTACCACTGTGGACAGGACAACTCAGCATGGGCAAAAGCCACGGTTTCAGAAAGGGAGCTCAAAGGTAGAGAGAGCCAGGTCCAACCAGTTTGTAGAGAATCTAGTAGCTCAGCCCACGGGAGGGAAGGCCACAGTGTAAGCTGCCGCATCTTTCTTTCCCAAGGATGAAGGCAGCAGGCAGCCACTGTGACTGATTTGAGGATCTGTTACAAACTTTTTTGCCCACAAGCTTCAACCTCCAAGCCTCATAGGATTCTGGGAGTCACCTAACATGCTCCAATACATTTTTGTTTCTTCTTCAAAGGGTCAGATTTGGTTCTTGTTATTTGCCGTTAAGAACCCCCTATAACATGTTAACTCCCTTTGTCCCTAATTTATGTAAATAAATAACATGCCAATGATTCCCTTGAGCATCATTGAGATGGAACTGGGCTGGGCCGCTGTTCAGTAACAGAGAGCAAAGCGTGGTTTTGTTCCCTCCTTCTCTATCATCTACTAAATAACACCCGACATTATATCCGAGACCCAAAAACCGCTAGTGAGCCCATGAGGGCTTGTGAGTTAATTATAACGGCTTTTGCTAGGTTTGGCTGTGGTTTTCCTCTTATAATCAAATGTCAGGCATGGGGGAGGGAAGCTTAGTCGTGTGTTACCGCGGATGTTTTTAACCAAGAATCTAAGGCTGTTTGATATTTTTGGCTTCATAATTCCCATTTCCAGTCCTGATTTGGGAATAAAGCAAGACTGAAGTCCAAAA
The DNA here is from genome assembly GCA_902168405.1 of Peromyscus aztecus. Taxonomy (NCBI): domain Eukaryota; kingdom Metazoa; phylum Chordata; class Mammalia; order Rodentia; family Cricetidae; genus Peromyscus; species Peromyscus aztecus. The sequence continues at coordinate 55,429 of CABHPQ010147493.1, forward strand.
GAAAAAGATTTCCTATATGTAAAACAGCCTGGCGTTTCAAGGTAGAAAGTTGTTAGGCAGCCAAGGCTCTCTTCACTCTGGTCTTTCGTGTTTCCTTTTGGGCTTGTTGTTTAGTCTTTGTTCATGAGGCGAGCTGGACTTCCTTGCTTTACCAACTCCTAATCTCTGCCTAAGCCCTTCACAGAATTTTAAGTGTTTATTCGATATTTAGCATTGTCCCTTAAAAAAAAATGTGTGTGTGTGTGTGTGTGTGTGTGTGTGTGTGTGTGCATTCCTGCAGGCATACACTTGTGTGGAACCAGAGGCTAATTTGCAGAGTTAGTTCCTTGCCCTGTGAGCTCCAGGAATTGAACTCAGGTTGTCAGACTTGGTAGCCAGCCTCTATCCACTGAGCCATCTTACTGCCCAGTTTTGGTTTTCTGGCTTTTTTGATTGTTTTGTTTTTATGACTGCAGACTTCTTATATTTTGTCTGTTCTCTTATCCAATGAGACTGTACACTCAAGAGTCTGGCACCAGAAAGCAATTAAGGTGTCCCTCATTTGCTCTTGGATGTCCCAGGAAGGCTGAGCAGTATTTCTTACCTTTCTCTCGATGCATCTCATGAAGTAGGGCTCAACAGAGAAGGGTCCCCACAGCTGTGGCAAGAGGGGACCTAGGTGCTTCATTTTGACATTGCACTCAGCCTTCTAGATAAACTAATTTGGGGTCAACAGTACACATTTTTAGTTTACCATCATTGAACATGCAGATTTTTTTCTCATCACTATTCCTTAAACAATGTATTACAGCAACAATTTACATCATGTTTATCTGGAATTAATTATTACAAGTCAGCAGAACACAGTTAAAAGTATATGGGGGAAGGTGGTTATATGCAAACATTACACCATTTTAAAAAATGTCCTCAAGAATCCCCAAGTCCTGGTATCTGAGAAGGGTCAGACCAAGCCCACGCTCTCTCAGGAGAGCTCTGTTTTGCATTCTGTGAGCTAAGGCCACTCTTCAGCATAGAAACATATAGGCTGGGGGTGTGGTTCAGTGGCAGAGTACCAGCCTAGCATGCACAGGGCCCTGGGTTTGAGCTCCAACCCTTGAGCAAAGGGCAAGTCTCTAGCAATGAAACTCTGAATGCTACTCTATCAAAGAATAAGTATAAATACTTTTAAAGTCTTTTAGATATTCATCTTAAAGTCTTCTAAGTAATTTTCAGTTGAGTTTGGTTAGTTCCACCACAGTTTCTTTTCCCCCCAGAAACACCATTGCATTTGGAGTGCAAATTCTCACGGCTTCTGTGTGCAAACATCACAGGCTCTTGTTTTTCATAAAACCCAGAATGATCTCACAGTGTCAGCTGTCCTGTGTTAGACATCCAAGGCTAACAGAACCTGAGTTCTGTCACTGCCTTAGTTTAGACCATGTGGCCCCAGTCTCAGACCCAGGCTGACCTCCAAGCGTCCAGATCCTGAACAGCCTTGGTGACTGAGGAAGAGTTAGGCAAAAGCTGCTGAAGGCAAGACTATGTTCAATGAGACTCCCAGTGTGTCCCACACAGCCAGAGTCACACACAGCCAGAGTCACACACAGCCAGAGTCACACACAGCCAGAGTCACACACAGCCAGAGTCACACACAGCCTGAGTCACACACAGTCAGAGTCACACACACACAGTCTTTCTGCCCAGGTTCCTATTGACTTCCAGCAGCTCTCCCTTCCATTTGCATTTTCTAACACAGAGTATGTATGTAGTTGGCAATGCTGGACAAATACAAGAACAAATCACTAACGTTATTTCCCAAGGCTCAGATTCCCAAGGAGACACGGCATTAAGCTGTATCTTCGAAAGTCTATCTTTCCAAAGGAACTTGGTCTCCAAATAGGACTTTCACAGACCCCCCACTCCTACCCCTAAGTCACACTGTGGTAACCTTCCTATAGAGTGACAGCTTGCTTTTATTTATAGCACTTGAAACCTCCAAAGTTCCTTTTCTTACTCCATCTCATTTGCGTCTTGAGAAAAGAGAACAAGTTTGATTCCAATTTTACCAGTGAGGAAATTGAATCATGTCCTTCCCAAATCCCCAGGATATGAGCCTTAGACTGTGGCTGTGTTTGAGATGGTACCTTGAAAGAAGTAATTACATTAAAATGGGGTCACTGGGGTGAGCGCTAACCTAGTCTGACTGGTGTCTTTATAAGGAGAGATTAGGGCACAGATACAAACACCCAGGCAAGCTCACATGGGCACACAGCAAGAGAGTCCTGCAAGGGCAAGAGGGGGGCCTCAGGAGAAACCAGCCCTCCCCACACTGCTGTGCAGAAGTTTTGACTTCCAATGTGGGAAGAAAACCACTTTCTATCGTTGAAGCCACCTGCTCCCTGGTATTGAGTTATGGCCGCCATTGCAGACTAACACAGGCTCCCAGGCTCGGAAACTCCACATGTCTCATGCTTAGCAGCCAGAGCAAACTTCAGCTCCCAAGCTCTATGCTCCATAAATCCTTTATGGAATAAACTATTTTTTTGCATACAGGAACCAATTCTGTTGCATAGCTGGAGATGTACAGTGGGTCTCTCACTGACTACATGGAGATGCACAGTGGGTCTCTCACTGACTGCCATGGAATTCACAGTGGGTCTCTCACTGACTGCATGGAGATGCACAGTGGGTCTCTCACTGACTGCTATCAGGATGCACAGTGGGTCTCTCACTGACTGCATGGAGATGCACAGTGGGTCTCTCACTGACTGCCAAGTTGTTCAATTAGTATTTATAACCTGAAATGTCTTCAGGTCTTGAGGGAAGGTAATCCAGGACCCCCTGACCTGTTCCATAGTCCATCCCCAGGAAAACTAAGGCAACCCTCTTTGTCTGTCCTTGTTTGTCCAGTGTTCCTTGTGCCCAATCTCAGCTCCAGGAAGAGAATGGTGATTCCAACAAGCAAACTGGCATCTTCAGGCCGAGCTAAGTCCAGTGAGAACAGCCCTTTGGTGAGCACACTAGCCCTCCAGGCACCTGAGTGTACACCCTCCGGACTCAGCCAGTGGCCAGCTCCTGGCTCGGCTGTTGCTCTGTCCACTGCCTCCTGGTGACTCCTGTCTGTGGTCTTTTGCTTTTGCATTGGGACACGGAACTGAAACTCGGGTGTGAGCAGGGTTTTGCATGATGAACACATTTTCCCCTGTCCTCTTTGCTCACAGGCTCCAAAACGGGCTTAACCTCAGGAGGAATGTTATCAATCACAAGGAAGAAGCCTTCCTCTCTCACCGAGCTGGCCCCAGAACGGGTGGCAGGGAGTCTCCCTCTACACTCCCCCTCACTCCCCCTGCCAACAGGGCTGTAACTACATTTGTCCCTCCTGGAAGTGGGGTGGGGACAGGGAGTTAAGGCTGACTTTCCCAGCAGGCAGGCAACTCACTATCTGGCTCAGATAGTGACGGAGAGTGACAGTGACAGAGTCCATGCTCACAGACACAAGTAGCATGCTCACTCTCTGGGTTCTGGAGCCAGGCTCTGCCTAAGGTCTACCATACATAATTGACATTGCATCCTGCCTGGCTCCAGGTCCAAAACCTAAGGGTTCTGAGAACTCACGTTCTTGCTTATTAATTTAGATAATGGATTGAATTCATGAAAAGTCTGGGTTGCCATTTTCCTATTAACAGCTTTGTAGTTTTTAGGAAGGCCATTAGATTCATATCAACACACACATACACTTGGCCATGGTCCCAATATACCAATAAAAGCCAATTTCCAATCTGTGATCTCCATGCCAAGTGGTGGAGTTGGATCCTCGCCCGGACTCTGGCATGGTGACTCTGGAGTTGTGAGAATCAGACAAGTCCTACTGGGGTGCAGGGAACAGCTTCCCACCTCTCTCTCAGTGAGGTTTGCAATAAGGCACACTGTGGCTCTCAGTCAAGCGCCAGGATAGGTGAGGGACAGAAGATGGGAGGCTACTGCACATCTTGACAACTCAGCACCGCTTCTCAGCGCAACACAACAGAACACTTCAGTGTTTCCCCCTTGCTGCATGCTTAGGGAGGGTGCTGGTGGTGCTGGTGGTGCTGGTGTTTGAACCCAGGGCCTTGATAAGTGTACTCAGAAAGCACTGAGCCAGTGAACTGCCTTTTGGGCCCTCATCCCACCGAAGTTATCATCAAAGCTCCAGGAATGTTTCCAGCTATACAGGGATGGAAATAGCTTCCTGGGGAAGAGTCCCCAGATTTCAAGCCAGAAATGCATCTAGGAAGAGAGGGAGCAACCCAGGGCTGTTTTCCTTCTGGCTCAGCGGACCCCACGGGTGCAGAAGGGAGGCGCCGGGAGGCCAGCGGACACCCACCGAGAGATCTGCACCTGAGAAAGTCCTCAAAGCCAGGTGAAGTGTAGGATCCTGAAGGAAAAGGATTGCGGGAGTGGGCCACTCCACGGGGAATCAAAGTCGGGGGCGGGGGAGAGGGGCTGGTGGCCGCTGACAGAAGTGGCTGGCTGGCGGCTCCAAAGGAGACCTGTTCCTAGCTTGCCACTTGGATGGCACCTTTCAAAGCCCCCGGGACAAAGGGATGAGAGGCTCGGCAGTGAGGGTGCGGCTCCTCCCCGCCTTTGAGCTCCACGCAGCCCCGGTGCCGCCCTTGGCCGCTCCGCGCTCCCTCGCTAGTGTCCTTTGATCCATCGACTGCTCCAGCAGCCCTTTCGATGAAGCCAGAGGAGCCCAGGCGCCCAGCTCCCCGCTGGCACGGAGGTAGGATTTCTTTGAAAGAGAGTGAAGATCTTGTTGGTATAATAGGAAGCTGTCCATCCCAGACAAAGTTGGGTTTTCTCTTCCACTCCCCCTCGCTCGCCCCAACCCAAGAAGCAGGTCCTTTGCAAGCGAGCTCCCTCCTCAAGGGGAAGCACCGTTAAGGTGACTGTCATTCGCACAGAGGCTGGATAGATAGACAACGTCCAGCCACCGCCTCAGGGGGTGAGACTATGGCATCTGTGCCGGCTGGAACACTGGTCAGCACCCCGCAGGGGGCCTATACTGACAGTGGCCTTGGCCACAGGTGGGAGGCTCCCAGACGGGACAGTTCCTTCCTCCAGCATCGCGTGAGAAGCATGCCTGCCGCTTTGATGTGCTCCTTCACGTTGTCTGTATGAATCCTTTACAGACCACACCCTGCTCTCCTGGCTGGTTCCACTGGTTGTAACATGACATTAAAACAGCTGCTTTCCCTCTATGTTTACAGACTGCTTGATAATTCCCATTCTGAACTCTTCTTCCTGGATAGGAGACAGCTGCTGTAGAGTTCAGACTTCAAAAAAAGCCCTTCCAGCTAGGCTCAGAGCCTTATCTTTCAAACAGCCAAAAGTAAAACCCTTTAAAAGCATCCCAAATTTTGGAATGCTGTTTAATACCTCAAAAGAATGATTTCTGAGATTAAGAAACTATGGACTGAGAGAGCAGCAGGGTCACTTGCTGGTCCTGGAGTCGGAAGGTTGAGAAGTGGGTCTGGCTGGGGTGAGGCAGGAGGATGATGTCACTCACAGTGGTTCTGGCAAAACGACTGCAAGTGTGTTGTCCTTTCTTTCAAGTGTCCACCCCCACCCCTCCCGAGAGGAGAACATAAACCTCTCAAAGGTTGGGAAGCTCTCAATGTCTTCTGGGTTAGGAGTTTGGGCAATTGTGAAATAATATACTATACTGGTTCGAGCTAGTACCTGCAGCTGGGTAAAGACTCCTCTAACTGCTGTCTGTCACCTGACTCTGGAAGACAAGGAGCACACACAGCTCACATTAGAGAGAACTGAGGATCCTGCAGACAGGCTGGGCAATGAGACTGAAAGTACTCCCAGGGCTGGACTGTGACGATTGGCTGGTTCAATGACATTCCTCTGCCATCTAGTGGCACTCAGCCTACACTTCCCTCCCAGAGAAGCTTCTAGGAGCTCCCATGGGCTGGGGCACCTAGATTTATCATTATCGTATTTCTTTAGTTCAGACTGAAGTTTTAAATGGCCATCTCAAGGGCCAGTGAGATGGTAAAGGTTGAGCTGGCAGCCTGCGTTTGAGTCCTGGAAACATATGGTAGGAGAGAACATACTCTCAGCAAGTGGTCTTGTGACTTCCACATAAGCTCTGTGGCAACTGTGTGCACTCAGAAATTAATTAAAATTTAAAAGTCCCCCAGGCAGTGGTGGTGTACTCTGGAGGCAAAGGTAGGTGGATCTCTGAGTTCGAGGCCAGCCTGGTCTACAGAGCAAGTTCCAGGACATCCACCAGAGAAAGGAGTACTCACCAGAACTTACTTGGAGTCTATGCTGTAAGGAGTCACTTTATCGTGGACATATGTCTTGATAATCTTTGACAAGTGACAACTTCCTCCAAGTATGACTCACAGCACAGAAGCCATACACACATGTAAAAACAGCCTTGCCCTCTCTGACCCTGGAGACAAGGCATTCCACAGATGCCATGCTGTATTTTCTCTGTGCCTTGCTCTCTGAATTGTTTGAGGAGAAAGCAAAGACTTCAATTACATCTCGCTATTTATGACTACAGTCTTCCATCCTGCCTGGAACCCTGTGCTGCCCTCAGAGAGCCACGTTCCACACTGGTGCTCTGAACTCTGTGTTTACAATAGCTGACATTTATTCAGCACTATGTGATTGGGTCTGCAGGTGTTTTGTGTTCTTGTCTCATTCTGAGGTGACAGTAACAACCCTCATATCATTCCTCAGAAGGCATCTCCTACAACCATCCTTTGCACACGAGGAAATCAAGGCCTTCAAAGGTCAAATGATGGAATCAGGATTTCTGCTCAGGCAGATTCTAGAACGTTCTTAGGCATATGGCCACAGCTTCCTTCAAGTTCATACTGCCCTTCGCCAGTGGAATTTTAATGAACTTATCTACTTTTTCAGGTGATCAAATTGTTTAAAAGTTTGGTCTTGGGTCGGCGCAGTTGCTCAGTGGTAGAGCACAGGTATGTCTACAGCCTGGGTTTGATCCTCCGTGCTGCAAAAGAATAAAACTTAGAAACAGGGCTGGGATGCAGGTGAAGGTAGGTAGAAATGTTCGCCATGTGAGAGGGCCTGAGTTCGAATCCCCAGAATCACATATGCTGCATGCACAGTGTGAGTGTCTGTGATTCTGAGCATTTCTACAGGGAGGTGGGAGGTGGAGAGAGAATTCCTGAAGCTGGAGAACCAGATAGCTTGGCATATGCGGTGAAAAAACAACAGAGATCCTGTCTCGAACAAGATGGAAGGTTGTCCCCTGACCTCTGTATGCTCTCTGTGGCACTTGAGTGCCAGCACTCACACACTTACACACACTGTACACACACAATCGATGCAGGCATGCCACCACACATAATTGTTTATATGTATGGTCTCCCACCATAAAACAAGAAATACCTCACAAGGCTATTGCCATTTTTGTTGGTTGCCCACCATAACTAGATGGTAAAACCCAGTTCCCAAAGACATACACTGTGCTTTAGCTGCAAGACATACAGAACTGAGGCTGGAACTGAGTTGGAAACCTGGTCCCTGCTGGCTAAAAGTGCTATGTGGGCCACTGGGGCAGAAAAGTCATCAGTGAACTTATCTAGAGGCAGAACCTACATGCTGTAAAGTCCCCTCCCCTGCCAACCACTAACTGTGTCAATCTCAGGGCAGATGTGCCTCATGAGTCCTTCCTCCTTCATGACAGTGTTGGTGGGCCCAGCCTTGTGTGGACCTTGTCTATTAAGGTAGTATCTTTATAACAGGTAATGGAATTTAAAATTCTTTTGTACTCAAGGAACACTGAAGCTCACTCTTCAGTCTTCCCTCAATCTTCACATTGGCTCGAACTACAAAAATACTTTATAAATCTTTGGAATTCTAGCTAAATTTCTAAGGGAACTTTTCGTTACAGAAAACAGAATTTCTAAGAATACAAAAATATATTCATGAGATTAAAAGTCTATACACAAGAGCCTTCAAGACCGTGTTTTTACTACGCATGTCTAAACTCTGCATCCCTCCAGCTCAGCTGTGGCCCTGCCCACTGCCAGGGCAGTTTTTGTCATTGCTGAGCGGGTGTCCACTCGATAGCCTGCTTGCTGAAAAACTGGCAAGAAGCAGAAAGCATTCCTACCACACTGGCAAGAAATGCGTGTCATTTTTGTATTTTACAATAATGTGGGCACTGCATTTTTTTTTTTTTGCAATGACCTGCAGAGTAAATTTTATATCACGCTGAACCAATTAATCTGAGCTACCCAGGAAAAATTGTGACCACACAGAGACCCTACTCTTGTATTTTTTTTTTTTTGCACTGTGTAATTTGGTCTCATAACTGCTTTGACAAATAGTGCTGAAGAGGACACTGGATTTATCACAGCCACTGCACGCAGAGTGCATGTTCTTTATGCCTGGTGCTGTGTCAGGGTTGCGGAGCCTGATGACCAGCAATGGATGTCACCATTTGTCAGCACAAGTCTTCAAAGTCAGCAGGCCTGAGTTCAGATTGACTCTTCAGCTAGTCGCCTAGCTAATAGGGTGACCCCAAGAACTCTATAGAACTCTACTTGGTTTGTCCATGCCTAAAATGGATTTATCTGTTGTAAGCACCAAATGAGTTAATATAAGTCATCTAAAATAGTCCCTGTCTGTCCAGGCCCAGGGCATTTCCATTGTTATGGCTGTAGATCAATGGGTCTGGAAGTGCAACCTCTGCCCTATGTACATCGCTGAGAGACTGTGAAATTGAACCTAGACCACGATCAGCTAATGTTGTCACACTTTCTAATCTTTAAGGAAAAAAAAAATCTACCTGTGTGTGACTTTTACAGCAGTGGTGAGAACATCTGGTTATTTCAGATCGAATACTGAGTCTAGACCAAAGAAACAGCTGCACCCAGGCTTAGCTCAGAAAGCCAGTGAATTTACTAGAGTTACTCCCAGGAGCAAGGGCAAGCCAGACCACTGCTTCACCACAAAGCCTACTTCAGTGATGGGAAGACTCAGTGATATGGGAGGAAAGCCACTTCCTTGGAGCCCTGACACATCTTGCAAGCAACTGAGCCAACCCATGGGAGCTTCTTCTCTCCCTGCAACTGTTACTATGTACTACCTTTGGAAGGGACTTTGCAATGCTGTAAGCTTTGAGAGCTTCCTGGGACTTGTGAGACTTTTGTTCTGTTTTTCTTCCTGAGTCTTAGCACTCGGCTCCAGGAAGGATGTTTCAATTGGGAGGAAAGAGCTACACACTCACTGAAGGTCATATGGTCAAAACCACAGAAATTCCAGTCTCCTACAAGTCTCTAAGGGGAGCCCACCAACTCTTGTTATCAGTCACTGAACTGGTCTCACTGCTCAGCGAAAAGCAGAGGAGTTCCCACATGTCCAGAAGCACTCTTGTTCTGTCATTCCACCATTTCTTTGAGATAGGGTGTCATTTCTCTCAACAGATCATCACTTACCTCTGGCATATGCTGCCTTCCATTGTCCCTCGTGGTCTTTGAGGAAACCCTAAGGTTGAAGGATTCTGGGGATAGCTCACAGAAGTTTGGATTTGCTAGCTACGCTCTCTGAAGTCTCTCACCTTTAGGCTGGTCCTTGTAGGCCCAACTCATTTTCTGTCTACTCATCTGTTCACTTATTTACATTCTCTCCTCGTCCCCACTGTCAGCTACATGTCACTCAAACCGTGGAAAGCACCAGACGTTTCCAGCTTACAATTTCTCGGTACATCCTTTAGCAACTGAACGAGACTCCAATAAGCATTCCATTTGACACAGAATGATAATTAGCTTGTCAACCAAGTTTAGAAGAAACAAAGTCTTCTATTTGGAAGAAAATATTTCAAAATAACTTCTTAAATTATTTTAAAATTGTCCTTCACCTGAAATTAAATATTAATATAATAACCAACAGATTGCCAATACTTTAGAATGGTTGAGACTTTCATGTAAGAGATTGCATTGAAGCAGTTTTTCAGTTGGGTGGTGTGTGACAGTTCACAGCCCTCTAATTAGTTAACTCCTGAAGGTCCCCTCCATTCATATGCACCTTACTATTTCTTGTTGAACATGTTAAAGGTTGGCAACAGAAAAAGATGCCATCGCTTTGGGTCAGGAACATGATGCAGATGCAGCTCTAGCCAAAGACCATTCCTAACTCTCCCCTACACATCCTCAGTTACCACCTCTGAAATACTATGCTGCCCTGTGCAAATTCAAGCCAGATCAAATCCCAGTATGGAGAAGGGAGGTGAACAGGAAGCTCCAGCCCTAGCCAGGGAGCTATTAGCAATTGCTAGCTGCTGGTGAAGGGACAATCCATTTTAAGAATGCTGCCCCTAGTTAACCAATCGTGCTCCAGAAGGCCACACATACAAGAATATGTAGGCTGTACAAATTGGTCTTAATGGGTGGTGGTGGTGAGGTTGGACACAAAGTTGGGTGGGTAGGGAAGAAGAGGCAGATCTGGGAGGAATGGGGAGGGGTGAATATGATTAAAACACAGTGCACAAAATTCTCAAAGAACTAATGAAAAGAACTCCAGCCATCTGGACACTTTCTTGCTGACACATGGTTATGTTCAGAAAGTGGGGTGGGGTTTGGGAAGGGGAATACACCAGGTATTTTCATTCTTCCAGTGTGTTTATTCTCAGGATCTCCCAGGTTGTGGCCTCATCAATCCACCTGCAGCCTAGGTAGCTGCTGAAGTCAAACATGGTTAGAGAGTAGAGCTGGACATAGAGGTCTGAAAGGAGGCTACTCCCTCCCAGCAACATCTTCTCACACTCCTTCCCAGTCTTAGTCTCTTCCAGGGGAATCAGAAATTTGAACAGGATCTTTTCAGACAGTAAATAAGTATACTCTCTGTAGCTAGAGTTTTCCTGCCTGGCCCACAGTCAGGACAAATCTTTGTCACTCGCCAGTCCCACAGCCACTCAGACCCAACCAAGTAAACACAGAGACTTATATTGCTTACAAACTGTATGGCTGTGGCAGGCTTCTTGCTAACTATTCTTATAGCTTAAATTAATCCATTTCTATAAATCTATACCTTGCCACGTGGCTTGTGGCTTACTGGCATCTTCACATGCTGCTTGTCATGGCGGCGGCTGGCAGTGTCTCCTTCCGCCTTCCTGTTTTCTCCATTCTCCTCTCTGTTAGTCCTGCCTATACTGGACTAACCTGCCTGGCCACTGGCCAATCAGTGTTTTATTTATTGACCAATGAGAGCAATTTGACATACAGGCCATCCCACAGCAACTCTCCCTTTTATCATGTGCTTGGACTGTGCCATGAATGCTACATGATCGTTAGAGTAAAAATCTAATTAAGAGTGTAAGTACCCTTTGAATAGTTTTGCAAACCAATTATAAAGTAAAAGACAAGCCCCTCAGTCCTCAGGGGAAACCACCGTGGGCTTGGTATGTCTCACCCACAACCTTTTTGCTATATACCTACATGGAGGCACTCACACAGTGGTTTTTTGTTGCTTTATAAAGGGTATGTTGTGGTGGCATTGTGTTCCCCAAAATATTGTGCACCCTAATAAACTTATCTGGGGTCAGAGACAGAACAACCACTAGATACAAAGGCTAGAAAATGACACTCACACCTTTAATCCTAGCATTCCAGAGGTAGAAATCCCTCTGGATCTCTGTGAGTTCAAGGCCACATTGGAAACGGCCAGCCATGGTGACACACGCCTTTAATCCCAGGGAGTGGTGGTAGAAGGCAGAAAGATATATAAGGCTTGAGGACCAGAAACTAGAAGCATTTGGCTGGTTAAGCTTTCAGGCTTCTAGCAGCACAGTTCAGCTGAGAGCCATTTGGATATTAGGACAGAGGCTTCCAGTCTGAGGAAACCAGACCACCTGAGGAATTGGCCAGGTGAGGTTAGCTGTGGCTTGTTCTGCTTCTGACCATCCAGCATTTCACCCCAATAACTGGCCCCGGGTTTGATTTTATTAATGAGAACTTTTAAGATTCATGCTACAGTATGTCATCAAAACAAGTTTTAGAGGACACATGCATATCACCCTTAAACATTTTTAATACTTAACAAATCATATCTTTGGTTTTCAGAGATTCAGCTTAGTCAGAAACCCACGTTACAGTTGAGTTCTTTCCCACACATTCTCCTATTTAAACTACAGAACTGCTCTGCCAGGCAAACTTTATCATCTTCTGTCTGCAAAGAGAAAATCAAAACTCAGAGAGATCAGAGACTTGTCTAGGGGGTCATAGTAGTGGCAAGGCAGGGTCTTCCACATCTAGGACACTTCGTAGCTCTGTGTTCTCTGATGGCCGTGGCTGGAGATGGGGGCAGGTAAGAGTGTGTGCTACAGTCAGGATAGGAGCAAGGCATCGGTGTATCCACAGCAAAGCTGAAGTGGCACCTGCCCTACCATAGTCCAGACTGCCAAGAAAACTACACTGAGTCCCACTGCTTCCATCTCCACTCACCTCTGGACTCTACTGAGTTCAACAGGCAACAAAATGGTTGGTTTTCTGGCTGCAGTTGGGGGTAGCAATCTAAATATGACTTGTTGGGGTGTTAGAACTTTTAACTTGGGGAGAAAGCAGATTTGTGAAAAGCATCCCTGACTGAACTCCAGGGAGAGGCCGGAGTGTCCTTTTCATCTCACAGGGTGGTCTGAGCCTCATTCAGAGCAGTTCATTAGGACGTCCCTGTCCCTCTTGGTATGTTTGTCTTTTAAATTTAACTGTGCTCCTTATTACCACAAAAGAAAAACAAAACGTTCTGAAAACACAAAAGCAGTACAGCCTGCTGTATTTAATCTTTGACCAGAATAGCCCTACATGCTATTTTGCTTTCTATGTAAACGTAGCATCGAGCAAACTATGAAACACCTAATAGAAACTTTGATGACAATCTGTGACTTTTGGGGACCATGCTTCAGACAGACAGCTGCACCGGAACCCAGAGTCCTGGCCCTGCAGACCTCGTTTACATTTGAGCCTGACATTCACTACACAACTCTACCCCACGCACCTCCAAACCAGCATCATTTCTACTTCTCGTATTCAGAAGCTATATTAATATTCTAAGACTTAGTTTTTTCTGTTAATGAAACTCTGAAAAGTGGGGCTAGCCTGGGGAAATCATATGCAATGTAACCTGGTCTCCTAAAGTGGCTTTAAAGAATTTTCCCAAAGGGCAACCTTAGGCCAGGGCTCCAGGTCTGTACAGTGAGTTCAAAAGAGCCTGGGCAACTCGGTAAGTCTAGTCTCAGGGTCAGGGATACACAGTTCAGCATTGTGGCACCTCACCTGTGTGATACCCCAGGTTCAAACACTAGTACCCCAAGCGTCACCTTTAAATAACATAATAGCCCTTCAATCATGCCACGCCTTCTTTTTCCTACCCCATGCACCCAGCACATGGGCACACAGGCCAACCACCTCTGCCTTTGGAACATATCTTCTACAATCCTTTTTAAAAAGTAAACAGAAATGCTCAGCCACTTTGCTACTCATCACTAATTACAAGTCTCTAGCTTGACTTGTAATTAAGGAATCACAAACATCTTTTCTGAAAGACTTATCAGTGAAGAGCTGCCAGCTGGACTTCAGGTGGCATCCAGTCCACAGCTTCGAAATCAAATGGCTTCCACCTAAGCTGAAGTCTCATCCATGCTGGTTAGTTTATTATTTTGCAAAATACCTGCAACAGTTTAAAGATGATTTATTTTATGTTTCCAAGGTTCCAGTCCATAACAAGCTGTCTCCTTTGCCATGGGACTGGTGTGGCAAGGCACCATGTGATGGTGTGACACTGGGGGAGAGAGGTGCATGGAAGACCTACCTGCCTGTCAAGAGGCTTTGCCGCTCCACCAGTGACCTGCTGGAAGCCCTCCACATCACAGTGTTATTAAATTACACACCCCTCCCACCACCACCAATGGATCAACCCACTGATTAGGTCAAAGCTCTCAGGATCTTGTGGCTCTCTCAGTGGATGGATCCTTCAATCCTTCAACACCAAAAAATCCAAATTAATTAAGGGACTATTCTATTACTAACCTCAACTCTTTGATTCT
>CABHPQ010147495.1:0-14720 GCA_902168405.1 Peromyscus aztecus
TTCCGATGTGTATCTTTGCTTTGGTTTGCTCCCTAGGTTCTGCAGATTGTTCCCTACAACCTCATTGTTTCCTCCACCTCCTAGGCTTCCTTGCTCTGCCTGTTGCTCAAGCTAGACAGAAATTCATCCTGTCTGTACTCCTATGCTCTACCCTTTACCAGGGTCCTGAATTGTCCCTTGCTGTCACCATGTGTTGCTTTTGTTCATACCCTCATAATTTTTAGCTGATCTCTGTATTTTGTCTTGCTCACTGCCGGTGAAATCTCTATTCCCCATACTATTGCCAGAGCATAGTCCTGCTGCTCCGTGTGTGAAGTCCTGTACATTCAGGGTGTGTTTCCTTAACGTGGCCTAGGAGGTCCTGCAGAATGGGTTCCTTCTACCTCGGGGCTCTTTTCCAGAAGTTGTGCTGAGCTGTTTGTAGTTCTTGAATCATGTACTTTCACATCTCAATTTTATTCTCTTTCTGCCTAGACTGTCCACTCCCTAAACCCACCCTCACCACTGTCCTCTATTACATCTGATGTGGTCTGGGTTGGCCTTTCCAACCTGCCTTTCCCAGAATTTGAGGCAACTCTTCTGGGTTTGCATACCAGAGTCCAAGCTTTAGAGCTGCTACCTAGACTCGTAGCTTAGTTTTCTCATTTATCAGCAATGTGACATTGGGCAGGTGACTTAACTTCACTGTCTGCAGTTTGCATATTTGTAAATGGACATAATAATTCCTACCTCATAAGCCATTGGTAGAGCTATAGTAAAAAGTGACAAGCACTTCAGAGTTAGCTTGTAGTATCATCATGTTACATTTATGTGGTTTCTGTCTTTCTCCTTCCAGACTGTAATGTCTTTACGAGTAGGCTACACAGCTTACTCATCTCAGTAGTCCTAGAATTTAGCGTTGAATCTGGTTCATAATTTACAGCCAGAAAACACTTGGGTGGGTGGATGAGTGGGTGAACATGTGAATGAGGGGGTTAATGAATGAATCCCCAGTGTACATGGCAGACTCTGGATGCTAGCAGTGCTGAGCATCTTGTCCTTGTTTGTTGGCCATTTGTGTGTCTTATATTTTTTAAGAGATAGCTATTAAAAATTCTTTGTCCATTTAAAGAAAGATTTTTTTTATGTGTGTTTTGCCTGTTCACCATATGCATGCAATGCTCATAGAGGCCAGAAGAGGGCATCAGATCCCCTGGAACTAGAGTTACAGGTGGTTAAGTCAGTTGTGGGTTCAGAGAATCGAAAGAGCAGGCAGTGCCCTTAACCACTGAGCCATCTCTCCAGTTCTCCTTTTGCCCAATTTTAAGTTAACATTTTTGTCTTTTTATCATTGAGTTGTTAAGAATTCTTTTGGTTTTTCGAGACAGGGTTTCTCTGTGTAGCTTTGCGCCTTTCCTGGAGCTCACTTGGTAGCCCAGGCTGGCCTCGAACTCACAGAGATCCGCCTGCCTCTCTCTGCCTCCTGAGTGCTGGGATTAAAGGCGTGCGCCACCACCGCCCGGCTAAGAATTCTTTATTCTGGGGCCTGGAGATAGCTCAGAGGTTAAGAGCGCTGGCTGCTCTTCCAGAGGACCGGAGTTCAATTCCCAGCAACCACGTGGTGGCTCACAGCCATCTGTAATGGTGCCCTCTTCTGGCCTGCAGGGACACATGCAGCCAGAATAGTGTATACATATAAATAAATGAAAATAATAAATTAAATTTAATTAAAAAAAGAATTCTTTATTCCTGTATCCTAGCCCTTTACTGCTTAGATGATATGCAGATATTTTCTAGAGGTGTTTTTTTTGAAACACCAAAGCTTTAATTTTTGAGGAAGTCTAATTTTATATTTTCCCTTCAATATTTTTGCTTTGGTTGTCATATCCAAAAAAACATTTCCCACACCTGTCATTCTTTTAACTCTTTGCTTAGGGTTCTGATCCACTTGGGGCTTGTCTTTTGTATATAGTGTGAGGTAGGGTCCTGTCTTCATTCTTTTGTATGTGAATTTCCACTTTTCTCAGTACCATTTGTTGAAAAAAAAAAAAATTTGTCCCCAATTGAATTTTTTTGGTACTCTTGTTGAAAACCATTTGGTTAAAAAGGCGAATTTATTTCTAGACCCTCAGTTCTCTCCCACAATCTCCATACTCCTGTGCCAGCACCACACCTTATTGTTGACTGTACTTTTGTAATACCTTTGGAAACCACAAAGCCCAAAATCTTCCACTTTATTGTTATTTTTTCCTACTTCTCCTTTTCATTCTCTTTGGTTCTGAAAATCGAACTCAGAGTCTCCTGTGTGCTAAGCACACAACTGAGCTCTCCTTAGCTTTGACTTTATCATTTTTTTTAAAGATTTGTTTATTATGTATACAGTGTTCTGCCTGCATGCCAGCAGAGGGCGCCAGATCTCATTACAGATGGTTGTGAGCCACCATGTGGTTGCTGGGAATTGAACTCAGGACCTCTGGAAGAACAGCCAGTGCTCTTAGCCGCTGAGCCATCTCTCCAGCCTGACTTTATTATTTTTAAAAAGAATATTTGTGCCAGGCGTTGGTGGCGCACGCCTTTAATCCCAGCACTCGGGAGGCAGAGCCAGGCGGATCTCTGTGAGTTCGAGGCCAGCCTGGGCTACCAAGTGAGCTCCAGGAGAGGCGCAAAGCTACACAGAGAAACCCTGTCTCGGAAAACCAAAAAAAAAAAAAAAAAAAAAAAAGAATATTTGTGTGTATGTGTGTCACAGAGGTGTGGGATTAGCGAGATTCTACCCATGAACCTTCTGGAAGATAGAACCTGGTAGTTGGGAGATACTCATTAAATATTGACAGAATGAATGAGTGGACCTCCTTTATAACATTTCCTTTACGGGTCGTGGTGGGACACCTTTAATCCCAACACTCAAGAGGAAAAGGCAGGTGGATCTCTAAGAGTTTGAGGCCTGCCAGGGCTACATAGTGAGACATTTCTTTTAAAGGAGATGCTTTTGAATTGGTCCTGAGGAAAGAACCCTTTAAAGTGTGTGTGTGTGTGTGTGTGTGTGTGTATCTTTTGTTTGGTTGGTTTGGTTTGGTTTTGGTTTTTAGAGACAGGCTTTCTCTGTGTAACAGCCCTGGCTGTCCTGGAACTCGCTCTGTAGACCAGGCTGGCCTCGAACTCACAGAGTCTCTGCCTCACTTGTCTCTGCCTCCTGAGTGCTGGGATTAAAGGTGTGCGCCACCACGCCCGGCCTAGTTGGTTTCCGTTTAACATGCCAGCTGGTAACCATAGCCAACGCTTCTCTCTAGCTAGACTTACAGAGAGGGCAGGAGTCAAGGTCCTGGGAAACAATTTCTCTGAAGGTGTTCTCTGTCATTTACTCTGTCATTTTCCAGGATGTCTCTGCTAGTTAGGAAGTATTCTTTTAAATGCAAGTCGACTTTGAAAAGTAAAGGAAGGTAAGCCCCTCTGGCCTGGCTGGCCTTTGGCATCCAACGTAACATAACTTTGGACTGAATTTCTTTAGTTTTTCATGAAAGAGACCAGTCTGTGGAATTTCTTTTACCAAGGGCTCAAGATAAGCTCTCCTCCTTGGTTTTTCCCTTGGAGATGGATGGTGTGCTACCCTTCTCTGTACCTAACCTGGGGCTCCCGAAAAGGACTCATGTCATTGCCGCATTTGTAAGAGTTTGATGAGTGAGCTGTGAGGACACTGGCCCAGCAGAAGCAGCAAAAGGTACAGTGTGCTGTGAGGAGGAGACACCCTCTGGGCTCTGCCTTTGACAACACTGCCCCTTTTTAGGCAGTTCTGTTGTTGCTGTTTGGGCAGCTGCTGAGTTTTCAGAACTCAGGTCCATAGTCTGTGTGCCATCCTCAAATTCACGAGGCTCTGGACACTGTGATATACTTACTTGATAGCAGACCTAACTTGGCTTGACATACACAGGATAAAGGCTGTTGTGTCCCACTAAAGATGTGAGCATGGTAGAACTAACTGCTCTTATGTGTGTTTGGGGGAAGCCCAGACTCACTTTAAGGACAAAGAGGGTTTGTGAGACCCTCTGCTACTTGAAGGAAAAGTGACTAGTGGTGGGTAGCCCTCTATACTGGAGCCCTGCTCATCCTTGTTACTCCCATCATAGGGGAGGTGAGGGTGCATGGGCCAGAAACCCTGCAAAAGCAAATTGGGGTTGAGAGCAGACAGAGAGGGGTATTACAGTCCTTTTCTCTCAGCACTTGTGCCTGTAGAGGCCTGCCTGACAACTTCCTTGAATGTTACAGGCTGCTAGGAAAAGGTGTTTGAGAAGAGTTAGTGACTGATGATGTGGTTGTGTTCATGGAGAAAGGTGGACTCCTTTTCTTCCTGCTGTGGATAGGTGTCCTAGAAAGCCCCTGAGGTCAGGGAGGTTGTGTGTGATGGATGGGAAGGGGTCTCTGGAAGCTGGCAAGCTCTTCAGGCCTGTGGGGTAGGCGTCTCTATGCGGAGTCAAGTACGACAGACTACAGAAGTTGACTGAGGATAAGCAGTTGCCTGAAGAGTGCCTTTAAACTTTAGGTGGCAGGTAGGCTAATAGGTCTCAACATGAACAGTGCCCTCCCTAGCAGAGGGACTAAACTTGTCCCAGTAAACTCAAGCTACAAAGGGTGCTCTAGACCAGCCGCTCTCAACCTTCCTAATGCTGTGACTGACCCTTTCATACAGTTCCTCATGCTGTGACCCCCAACCATAAAATTACTTTGTTGCTACTTCATAACTGTAATTTTCCTACTGTTATGAATCGTAATGTAAAGATCTGTGTTTTCCGATGGTCTTAGGTGACCCCGTGAAAGGGTTGTTTGGCCCCCAAGTTAGAACCACTGCTTTAGACAGTACTATCTTCCATGCTGTCCTTCCTGTCTCAGAGCCTTGGGGGACAGTGGCCCCACTGTCTTGACAGACGTTGGCAGGTCTGCCGTGCACCCTGGGTTTGCAGGAGGCTCTGGGGCTGGGGACTAAGGCAAGAACTATAGCTGTTGAGTACTGCTTTGTTTTTATTCGATCTGTTTTTTCCAAGTCATAAGGAAGAACACACTTGAAGCCCAGCTAGGGAGGGTCTCTGAAGTCAGAGGGCCCTCTTCAGGGTGTACTGCCCAATTCTCCCTGGGTATCTGGGTGGCAAGGAATCTATCTGATGGCCGAACAGCATTGTATGAGATCCCTGTGATGTCAGCTCTTCTGTGCCTTGTCTCAGAGGAACAACCAGCTTGAGACACTCTCATGAGTGCTGGGCCACTGAGCTTCCCCCAAAAGTGTGTGAACTGGTCCTATTGTAGTGTGTTTCTCAGCCAAGTTTGGAGGAGAGAGGACTGGTGTTCTGGTACAGGTATCAGAAGCATACAGTGGCCTGGTGTGCCCCCTTTCCCAGGAAATGTCGCTGAACTCTGGGCAGGAGGTCAGCAGTCATCAGGGTCTAGAAGGTCTGTGGCCAGGGCAGTTGTGAGCATAGCCAGCCAGGGTGCATCCTGTAGTCGTTCGTTCAGTTTCCTAAAACTGTGCTAGTAGTGGAGGGCTTAAAACTACAGGCCTGTGCTCACAGTCTGAGACCAAGCTTGCTTCAGAGGTTCAAGGGGAGGATCCTTCCTTGCCTCTGGCTTCTGACGTTGGTCTGTAGTCTGTGATAGTTCTTGGCTTACAGAAGGATGCCAGTCAGATGGTACTTTTCCCTGTGTCTTTGTATTTGTTCCCATGTACATGTCTGCCTGTATCCAAGTTTCCCCCTTTCAAAAGTTTACAATTTGAGCTTACCTGACTTTAACCTAGATGCCCTTAATCCCACCTCAATATGGTCGATCACTTTCTGTGGTGCCAAGGTTGCCAACTGAAACACCTCTTCCTTGGGTAAACAGCTCTGACACCCTCTTCTAGGTGCTTGCCTAGCCTGGAGCCTCCCATCTCATTTGTTCTATCTATTCTCCACCAGAACCGGGTGGTGGGCCGGCCTAAGGGCAAGCTGGGCCCGGCCTCAGCAGTGAAGTTGGCCGCCAACCGAACAACAGCAGGAGCTCGCCGGCGCCGGACGCGATGCCGCAAGTGCGAGGCCTGCCTGCGGACGGAGTGTGGAGAGTGCCACTTCTGCAAGGACATGAAGAAGTTTGGGGGCCCCGGACGCATGAAGCAGAGCTGCATCATGCGGCAGTGCATCGCGGTGAGTACGCAGGAGGCGCGGGTAGGGGCTCTTCCTGCAGGACTCTGGGCCTCCCTGCTGCCAGCTTGCTGCTCTGTCCTGCCCTAGAGGAGCTCCTTGTGGGATGAGGGGTTCAGGTGATGCTCTTTGCAGCCACCCTTGATTGTCCTGGGGTAGGGTAGCCTTGCCATGGTCAGGCTCTGATTTGTCATCTGGTGGTCTATAACTCTTCCCTTCTTGAAATGGCTGAGTACTTGGAAGTCCCTCTTATTAAAGAGGTCAGGGCAGCCTGTCTTGACTGTGACCCTGTTGCCGACCTTTATGGTCCAGTTCATGACTGTGGGCCCTCCTTCCTGTCCTTTTGTCATAGATAGACGTTCGGGTGGAAGGTCAGTTTTGTTCTAGACAAGGAAGACTGATAGAAGGCATGGGGGAGCTGGGCCCACGGAGAGCGTGGCCAGCCCCTTCCGACACCTCACACTTCTTTGGCAACCTGACACAGTGCTGAGGTTCAATTTTAGTTCCTTCCTCCACACACTCTCAGACTTTGCCTTCCCTGAGGCGCTGCTCCCTGGGGGCCCAGTGGTCTTCCTACCCCACTGAAAAGCTGCCTTAGCTGCAGTAACCAGATTCCTCCACCGTGGTGAACTGGTCCATAAGTCCATCATGGTATTGGGTGAGTGAGCTTTTTCTCCCTGAATGCAGCTGCCCGCCCCCGTTGGGCACCTTCCCTTTCTCCCTGTGCACATACTGTCTTGTTGTTTGTTACTTGTGGTTTAAAAAAAAAAAAAAAAAAAGAAAAGAAAAAGAAAGAAAGAAAATACACAACCTAAAATTTGTCAACTTGGCTGTTTTTAAGCATATGGCACACCAGTGCTAATTTTGTGCACGTCTGTGCTGCTGATCTAGAGGGCATTTCTTTCCATCTTCCAAACCAAAACTCCAGCCATTTTCCAACTTCCTAGAAACCACAACAACAGCATTTTCAGTTTCTAAGAGTTTAACCACTGTAGATAGCGTGTGTGTGTGTGTGTGTGTGTGTGTGTGTGTGTGTGTGTGTGTGAAATCAGACAGTATGAGTAGTTTATTTTACTTAGCATAATATGCTCAAAGATGCAGTTGTCACGCGTGACAGAATTGTTTTCATTTAAAATGTATGTATGTTTGTTTGTTTGTTTATTGTGCCATGGTGTTGCTCTGTAGCCCTGCTGACGTGTGGAACTCAGACAGTCCTCCTGCATCAGCCTCCCCCGTGCTGGGGTGACAGGTGTGTGCCTCCACACCTGGCTCAGAAATTTGTTGGTGCTGAGTAATATTAGATATATAATGTTACATTAAATGTATATCATACCTTTTTTGGTTTTTCTTCTGAGTGTGGATATTCGAGTGGTTTCTACCTCGTGCCTCCTGTGAGTAACGCTGCAGTGAACAGGAGCGCCTTTTTGAGATCTGGCCTCTGTGGGCAGAAGTGGAGCTGTTGGATCATAATTCCGTTTTTTAGTTTTTGAGTGATTTCCATAGTGGTGAGATAATTTCACATTGAATGAGAAGTACAGAGATTCCATTTCTCTGTATCTTTGGCCACATTATTTTCTTGCCCTAATAAGTATTGCCCTCATGATGATTGATGTTGAACACCTTTTCATTGTACATCTTTCAAGTTCTTCGCCCATCTTTCATTTGGATTTTTTTGGTCTTTTGTTTTGATGAGTTGTAGAAATTCTTTATATATTCTGCATATTATCCCTCGAAATCAAGTGCAAATGTTTTTGTTGGTTTTTTTTTTTTTTTGTTAGATTTATTTACTTTGTTTTAGACGTATGACTGTTTTGCCAGCATGTGGACACAGCACATGCATGCATTGTAGGAGTGTTCTGCCTGTGTGTCTGTCTGTGCACCACTGTGTATGCCTGATGCCCACAGAGGCCACAGTATCAGGTCTCAGGTCCCCTGAGACTGGAGTTACAGGTAGTTGTGAGCCACCAAATAAACGGGTGCTGGGAGTTGAACCTACATCATGACTTTAATTGATCCCAGCACTCAGGAGGCAGGCAAATCTCTGTGAGTTCAAGGCCAGTCTGGTCTGCATAGAGTTACAGACCAGCCAGAACTGTATATAGAGACCTGTCTTTTTAAAAAAAAAAAAAAAAAGAAAAGAAAAAAAAAAAGCCTTTGCGAAGTAGCAGACAGAAAGAAGGCTGTGGGATGAGGGACATCGGCCACCTTGGTATTCGGGAAAATGGAGACAACTTGCAGAAATCCAAGGAAAAGTTGTGTTCCAGTATTATCTGAAGCAGCAAAAGCTGGTTTTTGGAGGACAAGAAAAGACAGAAAGGACCCTGATGAGGTGAACAAGGTCAGAGAAACTAAACTGCACAGGAAATTGTCAGTCTGGGAGTGGGTCGGGGCATGTAAAACAAGGAGCTCAGCCATGGCTTCAAGAGGATGGGGGCAGGCTTGGTGCGAACAGCCCAGAGAAGCAAGAGGAAGGTCTGAGGTGAAGACTGATTCCGAGGCACCAGAGGTGAAGCTACTCAGAGATCCTGGCATGGAGGTGGGCTTGGGCAGCAAAGGGAGTGTCTGTAAGAAGCCTCCCGGAGACAGGGAGCCTAAAGGATCCATCAAAAGAAGGGCTGGAAAGGGGGCGGGGCATGTGGGTCACAGGCAGGTAAAGGGACCCTCAGAGAGGTTGAGGCAGGATTGACAAGTGTGCGGCCAGCCTGTTCTGAACGCAGCAGTTGCCAAAGCAGACTGGACTACAGAATGCAGTGTCTTTGTGGGAAAAATGTTTAGCCGATTTAAGAAGCTATGTGGGAGCCGGGCGGTGGTGGCGCACGCCTTTAATCCCAGCACTCGGGAGGCAGAGCCAGGTGGATCTCTGTGAGTTCGAGGCCAGCCTGGACTACCAAGTGAGTTCCAGGGAAGGCGCAAAGCTCCACAGAGAAACCCTGTCTCGAAAAACCAAAAAAAAAAAAAAAAGAAGCTATGTGGGGATAGAGAAAGCAGGAGACAAAAGAGTCTCCCTGCTAACAAGGCCATGTATGCAAGGAGGCACCTAGTCAGGCTCTACAGAGATAAGATGGCACATACCACAGGTTTCCCGTGTCTTTCTACTTGTACAAAGGTACTAGTCACCGGTCATTTCCAGTTGTGCCAAGGTCTAGGTGACACTGTTCTCAAAACCAGCAGTTTCCACAGTCAGACTCCTTAAAATTGTGGGTTGCTGTTTGTTTGTTTGTTTCTGAGATAAGGTCTCTCTGTAGCATTGGCGGGCCTCAAACTCATTGCAACCCACCTGCCTCTGTTTCCGCCTCTAAGTCCTGGGAATAAAGGTGTTCGTCACTATTCCCAGCCTCACAGACTTTGAACTTCTGTGGAGTCTGTGTGTCCCCGTTTACGTTAAGGTTCTTGTGGAGCACTTTAAACCGATGGCACTTCCCCTGTGTACTAGGCACCAGCTGGCATGAGAAGACCCCTGACCTCACTCTTTATCATCGTGTTTAGCAATTCTATAATTATATGGTCTTAGGAAATTATAAGGACCCCAGAAAACTATTGTTAATCTGTGTTATTTGTTTACTAGTACTATATTTGAAATTACAATTGAAATAAAAAATGTTTTAAGTTAATTTTACAAGTAAGCATGTTCATAAATGACATGTTTTTATGAGTGCCAATTCTATATTTTCAAAATTAAAAGTAATTAGAAAGGGGAAAGAGTGGCATTGTCTCATGTTTCTATAAATCTCTTGTATCTGGCTTATTAAGGCTTGTATTTTCATATCTGTTTCTATATACCACCTGTTAGATATTTTGGATGGCAGGTGAGGAAATCCACCACAGATAGTTGGGCAAGGGAGGAACATGGTAATAACTTCTGCCCATAAGCCTGGATCCTTTCAAGCCTTCAGAATCCACAGGTGGCAGCTTCTTTTATTTATTTTTTATTTGTTTATTGGTTTTTTGAGACAGTTTCTCTTTGTAGCCTTGGCTGTCCTTGAACTAGCTTTGCTTTGTACACCAGGCTGGTCTTTCAGCAATCCTCCTGCCTCTGTCTCCCCAGAGCTAGGACTGAAGGCATGGGCCACCACCACCCTTCAGCAGCTTCTTAAAGTTAGTTGCAAAGTGGAATCTGAAACTGTATCAGTCAGCTTTTTATGCTGTTACATATTAAAAGTTGTCTTGCCCTTGCTCCTCGAGTTATGTTCTAACTTTACACACTGACCACTGAGGCCGAGTTTCCCAAAGATTGCAGCATACCTACCCTACGCAGATACACATAATCACATTTGATAGTATTACCATCATTCTGATAAGAAAACCTGTTCCTGGCCATGGAAAGACTACCAGATGAAGGAAAACTTCATTTGCTTTTAGATTCCTGAATTTTGTAATTTGTACCAATTGGCAGTTTTCTTTTTGCAAATGACAGGATCACGTTTTAAGTCTTCAAGAAAATGCAACAGCAGCTACTGGTTTTTCTACCCTTTCAAATAAAAATTTTGTTCTAAGCCAGACATGGGAGCTCACACCAGTAGTCCCAGTAACGGGGAGACTGAAGCAGGTAGGTCATGAGTTTCCAGTTAACCTGGGCTACAGTGTGAAACCCTGACTCTAGACAGACAGACAGATGATAGATAGGTAGATGTAGGTAGGTAGGTAGGTAGGTAGGTAGGTAGGAAGGATGGAAGGTACATAGATAGATAGATAGATAGATAGATAGATAGATAGATAGATAGATAGATAGATAGATAGATAAGACAAATAAAAGATGTCCTATAGAGAACTTGGTGGTAAGTTGAGCTCACAAGTTAGTCACATGTACTTTTCCTTTAATAACGGTCCCTCAGCATGGGGAAGTATTTTGTGTATACTTCCTGTGTGAAAAGGATGTGTGTTCAAGGGTTGAGGTTTTCATGAAGTTAATAATCAAAGACTATTGGTGGAACTGGTGATCTTTTCAGTGTGCATGTGGTCCTGGAGTGACTAGTTGCCTAGATGGCAAGACCTGGCCTCTAGTACTGAGGACCCCAACTGTTTCACCCACCCATGCTTTTGTACTGAAGGCAATCTTGTCTTGCTCTTTTTTTTTTTTTTTTTTGGTTTTTCGAGACAGGGTTTCTCTGTGTAGCTTTGGGGGCTGTCCTGGGTCTCGCTCTGTAGACCAGGCTGGCCTATGTCTTGCTCTTATTATGACCCCACAGCCCTCTGTTGAGATCTTGGAAACAAAGGCTGTTGATTGTGCCCTGATACCAATGGTAAGATGAACTGCAGCCTCTGTGGACATACTTCTCTCTGGTCTTTTCCAAGTGGGAAGCCTTGCCTGACTCTACACTTAAGTTTGTCAACATAAACAGAATATGTTCTTCATGTTGTCTGCCTCCTCCTACCAGAAGATAAGCTTGGGGTGTAAGGTTTTGATCTGCCTTGTTCATTGCTCTATTCTTAGTTCTTATAGAGTACCTGGCACATAGAGGTCCTGATTGAATGTAAACAGATTAATCAGTTCGCTTGGACCAGCTTTCTGACTCCTGACAGGCCGAGTGAGTCTCCAGTGGGGTCTGTCTTCACCCCTGCTGACTTGAATGTTTCTTGGGTCCTCAGCCAGTGCTGCCCCACACCGCCGTGTGCCTTGTGTGTGGCGAGGCAGGGAAGGAGGACACAGTGGAGGAGGAGGAAGGCAAGTTTAACCTCATGCTCATGGAGTGCTCCATCTGCAACGAGATCATCCACCCTGGATGCCTCAAGGTAGCATCCCTGGGGGCCCTGAACCACCCCCACCCCCACCCCTGCGTCAGGGCCTGATGCTTAGGATGTGGCAGCTAGGTTCCCTCCTCCCCAGAGACTGCTGCTCAGGTGGTGAGGATACACAGGTGGCATGCTGAGTCCCTAGAGGACCCTCAGTTCTGGGGTATTCTGTGTCGGGAGATAAGCCCAAGGCAGGAAGAGTTTAGAGTAGTGTCCTAAATGAATACGTTCATTCTGAACACCCAGTACCTCAGAACTACAGCACGATCCACAGCATCTCGGTAGACAGAAAACAAGGATCCTGACTCCTGGCTTCTAGAAGAAAAGGGCCTGAGCCAGGGAGGGCGGGTCCTGAGCAATAGGTGGTTTCTCGACTGTGCCTCTGTACCAGGAACCGGTTCCTGTGATATGCTAGGACAGGACTGCCTTCTGGGTGACCTCTGTGTCTGCCTGGCTCAGGTGGCTGGTTCCACCTTGGAAAGGAAGAAACCATTCTTTGCTGGCACGTCTCTGTCCCAGAATACATTCTGTGGGCTGCAAGGGTGAGGGCCTTAGTTTTGGCCCTTACCCCCTCATCACACCCACCTGACGGGGTGCTGTGCCACCCGTAGCTTTGGAAACCAGCCTCTCCTGGTAGTTACTGCTTCACTATTTCTCCTGTGCTCAGCTGAGGTAAATAACACAACCACGTGGTGGGTCCTTTTGGCTAGACACAAATGGACGTGGCTTTGGGGGAGGAGGGGTTGGGAATGCTGAGGCAGACGGGGCCTGGAGGAGACCTTGTAACCTTGTGGATCCTCTGGGCACCCTTCCCTGCCCACTGAGTCCTGCCCTGTCCTTTCAGATTAAGGAATCAGAGGGTGTGGTCAACGATGAGCTTCCCAACTGCTGGGAGTGTCCAAAGTGTAACCATGCTGGCAAGACCGGGAAAGTGAGTGCGGACTCCAGTCACTGGTTGGGTTGGGTTGGCAGAAAGGGACGGGCTGGGCCTTGCCAGGACCAGCCTGTCCCCAGTTGTCAGTCAGGTGGGGTGTGGCGGGCTGGGAGAGGAAGAGCAAGTTCAAAGATATATAGTTGGATTGTTCTTCTCTCTTTTTGGCCTACAAGCAAAAGCGTGGCCCTGGCTTTAAGTATGCCTCCAACCTGCCCGGCTCCCTGCTCAAGGAGCAGAAGATGAACCGGGACAACAAGGAAGGGCCAGAGCCTGCCAAGCGGAGGAGTGAGTGTGAAGAGGCTCCCCGGCGCAGGTCAGACGAGCACCCCAAGAAGGTGCCCACGGATAGCATCCTACGCCGCAAGTCTGATGATGTGCACCTGAGGAGGAAGCGGAAATATGAGAAGCCCCAAGAGCTGAGTGGACGCAAGCGAGTACGAACTGGGAGGCCCTGGGCAGCAGAAGGGTGGTGTGGCTGGTCTGAGGTGTGGGGTGGAGGGTGGGGACCAGGGAAGGTTAATGGGTAGAACTCGGGATCCTGGCCTCTTAAGAGCTGCCCTGAGCAGGTCACCCAAATCCTGAGAGCCTGGCCCAAAAAGAAAGAGAAAAACCAGCGAAGTCACTCCTCTTCCCACCCCCTTTAGGCCTCGACGCTTCAAACGTCCCCCGGTTCCTCTCACTTCTCGCCGAGGCCCCCTCTAGGCAGCAGTCTCAGCCCTTGGTGGAGATCCAGTCTCACTTACTTCCAGCAGCAGGTGCTCCCACGCCCCGCCCTCCCGAGGCCCTGGGGACTTGCGAGTCCAGGCTGTCCTCCCCTCCCCACCTCCCAGAAGAACCCCTGGTCCATTGCTACAGATGCTCCTGTAGCCTGAGAAGCTCTCTCTGTGAGGTTGAGAAGCCTCTGTTGGTTGGGGAAGCAGCAGCTTGGGAAGATCCTGGTGGCCCTGCTCTGCTAATGGGCCTTACCGTTAGTAGCCACAAGGTGGCGACGGGAGAAGCTCCCGGCAGGGCTTGGCTAGGGATGCCTCCCGCCTGGGCTCCAGCTCTGGGCTCCCTTAGCCCATAGCAGTGTTAATGGTCAACTGCCATCTCTGGTCCGTCTCAGGTGGGAGGGCAGCTGGGTGGGAACAGTTGACTGTCCTCTATTATTTCACCATTCTCTGGGAAACCAACAGGCAGAACTATGCTGTCTTTAGTCAGATGCGAAGGACATGGCTTTGTGGGGAAGATGTCCTAGCCCCTGCTGAAGAGACTGGCCTCACGGTGGGGTGGGGTGTCAAGGGGACCATGTTCCTCCAGCCCAGGAGCAAACTCTGTATCCTTTCTTCCCTGTGACAGCTAAAACCTGGCAAAGAAGATAAACTTTTCAGGAAAAAGGTACCATCTCCCCTCCCTCATGTACCTGCTGTTAGAGCTGTAGGCAACACCGTGGTGGCCCTTGTATATTCCATGATAGGCTTGGGAAGTCTGGGGTGGGCGATACCCTAAACTGCACGGGTTAGCCACAGTCACCCTCCTCACCGCTCCCTCTCTCCCGCAGCGGCGGTCCTGGAAGAACGCTGAGGATCGGTTGGCACTAGCCAACAAACCCCTTCGGCGCTTCAAGCAGGAACCAGAGGACGATCTGCCTGAGGCACCTCCTAAGACCCGGGAGAGTGACCAGTCACGTTCCAGCTCACCCACCGCTGGGCCCAGTACTGAAGGGGCTGAAGGCCCAGAAGAGAAGAAAAAGGTGAAGATGCGCCGGAAACGGCGGCTTCCCAACAAGGAGCTGAGCAAAGAGCTAAGCAAGGAGCTCAACCACGAGATCCAAAAGACAGAGAGTACCTTGGCCCACGAGAACCACCAGCCCATCAAGTCAGAGCCCGAGAGTGAGAACGAGGAGCCAAAGAGGCCCCTAAGCCACTGCGAGC
>CABHPQ010147496.1:0-10896 GCA_902168405.1 Peromyscus aztecus
ATCCACAGGCAGCAAGGAGAGACTGCCACACTGGGCGTGGCCTGAGCATCTATGAGACCTCAAAGCCCAACCCCACAGTGACACACTTCCCCGAACAAGGCCATACCCACTCCAAGGCCATACCTCCTAACAGAGCCACTCTCTATGAGCCAAGCATTCAAACACGAGTCTATGGGGCCATATTTATTCAAACCACAACATCCTTCCTAGGAAATGATTAGGAAATGGGCAACAGCTACTCAGAGGGAACAAAACACAGTACCTAGGCAACAGGAGGGACTCCATCATAAAGCAGCAAAAATGGGAAAAAAAAACCTCAGGCTACCTGAACCCCCAGAATGAGGATATTCCAGAATATTCAGCAGTATTGAAAACAAGAACAAATGTTCCCTATGGGAAAATCAAATTAACAGGTCACTGTAATAGGAGACCATTTACTTCAATTTTATTCATTTAGAACTTATTTATAAATAATTTGATGTGTGTTTGATCTGTCTAATGAAACACAAAAGTAACCATAAGTAATTAATAAAATTTCACAAACTTTAAAGATTTAGTTCAAGGTAAATAAAATATACAATAAAAAGGAAAAGAGAGAAAAAAAGAAATGGGAATCATTGGCTCTAAGTTAAGCAAGATTTCCATGGTGACAGTAATGTAAACAATGCTGGTGAATGATGATCTGGGATCTATTTACAGTAATGTGAAGAAGATGATTTGGGAGTAATCAAACCCAAACAGGAAGCTGATGGCTGCTGCAGACGGTGAAGAACAGGAGATATTTTTGATTTTATCCGCTCTGATTCTCATGGGAAACGTGCCATGAGGAAAAGTTAAATTACAACATTACACTGTAATCGATTTCTGGTGTAATATACTATAACTATATTAGATTCGGGATAGAGGAATATATGCGCCTGGGGAAATTTATTAAAAATGAAACTAAGAGGGCCAGTGAGGTGGCTCAACAGGTAATACACTGTTGCATAGCCTGATGACATGAGTTCAATCCCCAAGACGGACAGAAAGGTGGAAGGGGAAAACCAACTCCACAGAGTTCTTCTCTGACCACCTCACGTGCACCCTGTCACATAGGAACCCTTCTGTACACACCACACACAATAACAATAAAGGGTTTTTTTTTTTTTAATTTGATAAAACTAACAGTCCTCAGGAGCCGGAGGGGTGGCTCAGTGGTTAAGAGCACTAGCTGTTCTTCCAGAGGACCAGGATTCAATTCCTAGCACCAACAGGACAGCTCACAACGCTCTGTGACTCCAGTTTCCGGATTTCTGACACCCTCACAAAGATATGCACGCAGGCAAAACACCAATGCCCATAAAATTAATTTTAAAAAAAAAATGAAGCAAAACAAAACGAAAACGTCTACCAGCCCTGTAACTCCAGTTCCAGAGGACCCAGTGCCTCTTCTGACCTCAGCAGGCACCTGCATACAAATGCTCCTACCACACATGTACACAAACATAAAGCAAAATCAAATAATAAAATCAGTTTTAAAGGAACAGACATATTATTTAGAAGTGGCAATGCATTGCTCTCACTGCGGGACCCAGAGAAACCAAATGAGCTGGATGCGTCTTCCCTGCTGGGTAGGCTTCGTAATGACGGTATGCAGGCCTTCATAATGACGGTATGCCGCTAAGGGAGAAGTGTCAGGTACACTCTTACTCAGCTGTGAACCCTTCATGCTATGCTACTGACCAGTCACACAAGATATTCCCTCTGGCTCAACCATAGCGAATAACTATGGGGGGTAACCAAATGCTTTCTGATTCCCCCCTCAAGGGGAAATTCACACATCGGGTCCTATAAACCTGGACAAAAGCCCATGGTTGGGAAGGCTATGTGTCCTAGTAGGAAAGCTATGGCTGTTGTCTTTCTATGTGATCATGATGCGCCTTCTAAATACTAATGTTTACGTCCATAGACTAGTGCTGTTGTCGGCTTCATTCGAGGAAGTGTCTTCTGCAGAAAGTGATGAGAACAAGCGATGTTTGAATGCTCAGCCCTACACGAGACCATCTCTGTCCCTCCCTCCAAGTCTTGGGGGGTATCAAAGAAGAGGAGGCAGAAAGATCGGAGCTGGAGTTTGGAGTGTGGTGGTCTACTAGCTTACTGGTATTATGTGGTCACCGCACTATTAAGTTCACAGCAGCTGAGTTTACTTGCAGAAGACCTGAACAACACTGGACCCCTCAACATCTGCCATGGGCAGGCAGGATGTCTGAGTTGGTAAACTCGCTTGCTGTCAAGGCTGACAACCTGAGTTTGACACCTACCCCCAAAACCAACATAATGGGAGGAGAGAACCAATTCCTCCAAGTTGTCCTCTGACTTCCACATGTGCACCATGGTATAATACATGCATGTACACACACATACACACACACACACACACACACACACACACACACACACACACATTCCCAATAAATAAATGTAATAATGTTTTAAATGACATCCTATCATGGATGGGGAAGAGAATGTAAAGGTCCCACCCTTCCCTGAGTATTTATTTATAGGTAATAGCCTGGGTGGAGGGGCTCCTAAGGCCCCAAACCTCTCTGGAGAGCTACTGGAAGTTAAAGGTTGCTGAGGTAAAGGAAGGCATTTTCTCCCACAGTGGAGTCCCTGGTAAGGTGGCCATGCTCCTATAAATAACCTCTTGGCTGTGATTCTGTAAGTAAGCCTAATGAACTTCTGAGATCACACCCGCACCCCAAAAAGGAGGATGACAAGAGGAAGCAATGGTACAGAGGGGCACACAATGTAATCCCGGCATGTGGGAGACAGAGGCAGGAGAATCCCAAGTTCAAGATCATCCTCAGTTGTACAGAGAATTTGAGACAGCCTGGCTACAAGAGATCACATCTAAAAATGAAAGAGGGAAAGGTGAGAGAGAGAGAAGAAATACAAACATAAATTCCAGAGGAAAACTTCAGGATAAGTAATTACAGAGGAAAAGAACTACCTTTTTTTTTTTTTTCCAGAGATTACTACATTGCCTTGGATTGGTCTTACATTAAAATCCTACTGCTTCAGTCTTGCCAGGTGGTGGTGGCGCACGCCTTTAATCCCAGCACTCAGGAGACAGTCAGGTGGATCTCTGTGAGTTCCAGGCCAGCCTGGTCTACAAAGTGAGATCCAGGACAGGCTCCAAAACTACACAGAGAAACCCTGTCTCAGGGGAAAAAAAAAAAATCCTGCTGCCTCAGCCTCCTGAACTGTACAATTATAGGCAGAGGCCACAGCACTAAGAGAGCGTGTGTGTGTGTGTGTGTGTGTGTGTGTGTGTGTGTGTGTACTATTATTTTTAATTTTTTTTTACTTTGAGCATTAAATTTAAACATTAACTTGATAACATTATCAAAATTCTTCATCCTAAGATAGACTTTGTTCCATGAGTACATAACTCCATCACTGCTTTCCTTCCTTTGTGCAGTGAAATGAAGCGTTAAAGACTGACACAGGAACATTTTAAAGCAGAACTGGAGGAATGAACATCGATGCCCTGCTCCATTACCAGGTTTAACTGCACATAGCGCCCTCTAGTGTCACCTCGTGGGAAACCATCCTGAAATCTGTAAACTTAATTTACTTAGCAACGCCCTCTTGAATCCTCTACTGTCTTCACGTGCTCAGTCTCCTCATTCTAGGTCCCAGAATTGGGCTAGGATAATTTCTTTGACAGTATTGCTTCATTGTAGTCTTTTCCAAAGGGTTTCACTACATCATCCCGGAACCTAGTTAATGATAAATTTAGAGAGAAATATGTCCTAAATTCCAAGCAAATGCTTCTTTAGTTGGAGGGGAAAAAAACAAACCCTGTTACTGTTCCCAGCGCTTTTCGAATCTACAGGTGCTCTCCCAATCAAAAGCAGAGTCGATGGAAGCTTGGCATGATAGGAGTGTGCACACAGAGAACAGGAAGTGCCTGTGGCAGTTGCTTCTTCCATGATCATACTGGTGTCTGCAAGTATCTGAAGGGCAGCTATACTGTCGCCATTAGTAATGGCTTCCACCACCCATACTGGCGTCTGCAGGCATCTGAAGGGCAGCTACACTGTTGCCATTAGTAACTGCTTGACCACAATTACCTAAGAAGGACAAGGCCACACAGATAATATTCCTAAATCACTCCTGCCGGTGAAAATGGGAGGGGCCGATAGCAACAGGCCACACTGATGCCTTCCATCCCTTCTAGAAAGGAAAATCATACAATTCAACAGCAACAACTGCTTTTAGCACTCACTTCTGTGCACTGAGAAGAATGTGTTTTCTGCCTGTGTTATTTACTGTGTGATAAAGTTGCATATTTCTCCCTCCCTGCCAAAGCACTGGTTCATATTCAGTTCTCTGCTGCTAGGTGATAGAGTGCCCCCGCGCTGCCTTGACTCTGCTGGCTTGCAGTCCCTTGAGGTGAGGCTCTGTCATCCCAGACCTCCGACCCACACTGGCTCTGCTGATCATGAAGTCAGGGGCCTGGGCTGGGGTGCTCAGGCACAGCAAGGCAAAGCCTATAGTGGGGTGAGAGAGAGCAATGAGGACAGCACGGGCAGTGGAGGCAGTGAGGACAGTGAGGGCAGTGAGGGCAGTGAGGGCAGTGAGGGCAGTGAGGAGACAGTGAGTATGGTGAGGAGTGAGGACAGTGAAGGCAGTGAGGACAGTGAGGACGATGAAGACAGTGGAGGCCATGGGGGTCGTATGGGTAGTGAGAGTACTGGGGGTCAGAATCCTCTCCCGAGGAGGGGACTCTCTTCAAAGGACCTCACAGAAACCCTCTGGCTCATGGTC
The DNA here is from genome assembly GCA_902168405.1 of Peromyscus aztecus. Taxonomy (NCBI): domain Eukaryota; kingdom Metazoa; phylum Chordata; class Mammalia; order Rodentia; family Cricetidae; genus Peromyscus; species Peromyscus aztecus. Next base: position 4,816 of record CABHPQ010147496.1, read on the forward strand.
AGAAATTCAGTGTCTCTGAAATGATTATAAGGCTGGTTCTTGAGCTGTGAGCTGAGGAACTGGTAGCAGCTTTGACCAAGAAACCCTCACAAAATGTTTTGTTTGCTTCCATAGAAAATCAAGAGGACAACCCTGGCAAATTTTCCCTTTGCAGACCAGCCATGCAGAACTTGGACATCAGCCTAAAATGCAGCATTACTTCCCAGGAACCAACATATAGATAACCAGGATAACAGTTTCCAATGGAGCTTTTCTGTGTGTGATGCTGGAGATGGAATCCAGGGACTTCAAGTACACTTAAGCAAATTCTCCTCCACCAAGCTCAATTTTGCACCTTTCTCATAAAAACATCTGGTCCTACTGTGACACAGAAATCAAAAGGACATATTTATCTTTACACACTGAAAGTTTTTTTAAAAAATGCCAGAATCTTAACGTCTTTTGAGTATATTAGAGAGACATAGATTTGTGCACCAAAAAGGCTTGGATTAAAAATTCAGATCAGCGTGTGGATGATTGACAATTTTGACTCACAGAACAAGGCACGTTCATCTTTCAAATGAGTTAAAGGGTGATCTCAGTGGACTATTCCGTGTGTATAACACAGAGTACTTTGGAAATGTTAGTTTCTACCCTCTTCCTTGTCTCAAGGTCCACAGCCTGTTAGTCCTGGATCCTGTGCAGGGACAGAACTGCCACCATCTGTGGGCAGTGAGCTCCCAAAGGAAAGAAGCTGCTGGTCAGAACAAAGTGTCCCCTGGCCTCGGGCACTGCCAACTCTACAGCATGGCTTCCCTGTGTACTGACTGGGGCAGGACCCTCTCCAGCCCTGGAAGGACCCCTGTGAATAAGAACGCCCAGACACAGACAGAGGCATGCTCACACATCCTGCCAGCCCCCGCTCCCTAAGTCCAGCTAGAAACTTCTCACTCTCACCCCATTTTTCGTCTGAACAAATTGTTCTCTGACTTCTCGGTTTCCAAACTGACATTTCTCCCTCCCCTAGCCTGCTCCTAATTAAACAGCCTGACAAACTCGGTTTGCTCACCTCACCGCGGCTTCTACTCCGACAGCTCTCTGCTGCCCCCTCTTGTCACCGTGTGGAACAGGAGACTCTGAAAATTCACCGAGTATTTCGGCCATGGCGGCTCTTTTGAGGGTGCTTGGCATGCCAGGCACTATGCTCAGTACTAGAAATGCAACAGGGAGCAAAATGAAAAATGCCCTCATTTTGGGGGAGCTCACCATACAGCAGGAAAGGCACACACTGATCAATCACATAGTAAATGTTACATCAGAACTCGCAGGGCTTAGGAGATGTTTTAAAAGCAGGTATGACCTTGTCGGGAATTAGAGGCCCCCTACAGTAATGATGCAGGCGGAGACGGAAGGATGAGTGGAATAAGGAGAATGAGGGGGTAGAAGGAACATCCAAGAGCAGGAAGCAGCATTGTGGTCTCAGATAGCAGGAAATAAGGTAATTACAGGAGAAGAAAGAAAATCAGCCTGTTTAGAGGAAGCTATAAAATGGAAGGCAAAGCAGCAAAAGCAGCAGCCAGCGGCAGGCAGGGCCACTAGAGGCTGCTGGGAGTGGGCAGTGTCCATCCAGGGACACGGTGATGGTTCTTTAAAGTAGAGAAGCTGAGGTCGAGCTTCGGAGAAGGGAAGCAATTTGGTAAGGGGTAAGGGGCAAGGAAACATTTTTCAGGATTTAGGAAACACGGTGGAAGCAAGGTAAGCTTAGGAGGGACTGGTTCCCTACAGAAGGAAAAGGAGGCCGAGGGATGACTTCCGGTTTCTAGAGCTCATGACAGGTAAACACTAGAGCCATTTTCTGAGTTTGGAGGTGACTGTGTGGCCCTTACAATGGATGGCAAGCACAGACTGGATCACCACCGAATGGGCACTGTGGTCCCACTGCATTGAGGATGCCCAAAAGGCTTGGTTTTAATTAGCTGAGCCTGGAATCTAACCTAATCTTATGAATCAACACCAAGGCTTGCACTCCTTCCCTCCTTTCAATTTATATACAGTTTTCCAGGGGTGGAGGATTGTATAAGTTCTAGGGAAAGTGGTCTGTTGTTGAGCATCTCTCCAGCACGGCTCCGCAGTTCAGGAAACCACATAAGCACTGACAGGAACTCAGTGTTTCTCTATCATCTATGCTGGGGACTCTGTAAAGGATCCATGGTCACCACCAGTGACTCCATACATACATACAATTGTCTATTACACCTTCCACATGCCCAAACACACACAGATGGAAACACTTACTGAATACAAATTATTTGTCTTTATATGTCAGAAGGGCATAATATGCATTCTAAATTGCTATTTGTTGAATCCAAGTGGGCATTTAGGCTGATGGGATCATAAGCCACTATCCCAAGGAGGACAACCAGAATGAGAAAGCAGGCCTTGGAGCGAATGGCGATGAATTCCAACACCAGTTCCAGCTAGGCAACAGTGGCCTGGCAAGCTAAGCAAAATAGGTGAGAAGCCAGAAATTCAGAATAGGTGGAGACTCATCCCTGTCATCAGTACTAGAATGAGGACTCGAGACGCCTTCATCTTATCGGGGTGATTTTACAACAGGGGATCTGGGAGAAATAGGTAAGAGACAGAAAGCAAGGCTGAGGAATGAGCAGAGACTGTGTTGAAAAGACAGAGATGGCTCTGCCATACTCTTGTGGAACTTTGAGTATAAAAGGGGAATCACCGGTGGGCAGGGGAAGATGAACTGGAAACTGTGTTTTCAAGGGAAAGACTATACAGAGTTTACTAGTGCGGTCTTCCTCTGTCAGTGGGCACTAATTCTCTGGCCTCCCTCTATCTGCAAGTAAGGAAGGGAAGTTGTGATCCCAGGTGCACCTGGAAGAGGAGTCCAGGTAAGATTTGGTCTGGTCCCTGGTTAGTCTGTGGCACTTCAGAGTGCCCATAAGGCTGACCTGACTGCATTTCATGACATTAAGATCCAATCTGCGATCTCTAAATTAACCCTTCCCACTCTAGCATCTCAAGCAAATCATCAGTTAAAAAATGGCAAGACCTGCCTGACTCAGAAAGTCATCAAGACAAAAAGAAAAGACTTTTAAAAATACCACATCAAAATTCATAACATCAGGACAAATATGATTAAAACTACATTGTGTAAATGTATCAAAGAATTAATAAAATATTTTAAATGTGACTAGTTTTATTTTGAATTTTCCAGAAATTGATATTGAGTTTTCCAGGAATGCAGGCTTGTATAACTTAAAGAGAAAGTGGTCTGCTGTTTGAGTATCTAGCCAATGCGCTCTCAGTTGAGAAAATTGCTTTGGTGTTCATGGAACTCAGTGCCAATATGGCATTTCTCTGATGTCTACACTCAGGACTCTGTAAAGGACCCATGGTCACCATCAATGACTTCACACAGCCATACAAGTGTTCTTTATGCCTTCCGCATGCACCCAAAGACTTACAGATACAAGAAAAGGATTGTGACCACAAATTATTATCTCTATGTGTGGACAGCACTGAGTGAGTTGGGAAATGGAAAGGCACACACAGTGGAGAGCACCCCCTTCCATTTGCTGCTGGCTATCCTTAGGAGCAGTACTGCCTGCGAGCTGCGAGGCTTCACAAAGGTCTCATCTAAACAGCTTGAGACACCGTTGGGAATACAGGCAGGCAAGGATGCAGAGGAAGCCACAGAAGGCATCTGTTTAAAGACAATGCTGCCAGGTTTGCTCACACAGTACACAACGCTCCGAGGACAGGAAGTGGACTTTCTGGAGACCAGTCCAGTTTCTCTCAAGAGTTCCCATCCACTAGGCATAAAGGAAAACACCAGAGGTGGGTGGTGGTAACACACACCTTTCATCCCAGCACTTGGCGGGGCAGAGGCAGGTGGATCTCTGTGAGTTCAAGGCTAGCCTGGTCTACAGAGCGAGATCCAGGACAGGTACCAAAACTACACAGAGAAACCCTGTCTCAAAAAAAACAAAAAGAGAGAGAGAGAGAGAGAGAGAGAGAGAGAGAGAGAGAGAGAGAGAGAGAGAGGAAGAAAGAAAGAAAGAAAGAAAGAAAGAAAGAAAGGAAGGAAGGAAGGAAGGAAGGAAGGAAGGAAGGAAGGAAGGAAGGAAGGAAGAAAGGAAGAAAGAAAGGAAAAGAAAACACCAGATCAAACCAAGCTTAAAGCAAAACCTTGAAACCATTCTCCTGGGTAATGTTCTTCCTCTCTAGGTGAGAAAGTCTATCTTCCAGATTTCTTAGATTAAAGATGAACAGGCCTATAGACGCATAATACTTAATGATCCGTGTTTCATTGACATTTTTACCTGCTAGGATGGAGGTGAATAACTGAATAGACATTTTTATACATCATAAGTATGGTAAGCTGGCGAGATAAGGATGGACAGAGTGCCTCGCAAGCCATGGAGTTAAATGAGTATGTTGTTAATTTTTCTCTTTCTACATAAATAATTCATCATCAAGTCATAAACTTGACCTCCAGCTCACATCTCCAAACTTTCCCGTATTTCTTCTCCACTGACACCCACCCCGGGCTAGGGAACCATCACTGACACTTACTTCGCCTACTCCAGTCTAGAGCACTTCCACCAACGCTTCTTTTGAACTACATTTCAGTTTTCTGTTTTCCAGGAAGAAGCAATGAAGAATTTTTGACACGTAAATCAAAGCCAAACAAAATAAAATGCTGGCTGTGGTGCTGTACATCCCAACACTTGGGAGATGGGGCCAAGATAATCATGAGGGTTAGGCTAGCCTGGGCTACACAGTGAGACCTTGTCTCAAAACAAAACAAAAACAAAAACAAAAAATCAAATGAGTAAACAAATATCCAATCATGCCATCCCTGCTTAAAACTTTGATGTTTTCCCACATCATCTTTAACATATCAGACTTCTAAGATGTAGCTCTGTAGCCCTTGCCTAGTACACACAGCCCTGGGCTCCATCTCCATCTGGTAGCACCTCGCTTACATGTTTTACAAGCTCCATCTTATGTGCCTAACACCTGACACAAATACCACTGCATGCTATTTCCTTGAAAATTAGAACTCCATGAACTGTTTCATCCACATCAGACCACCAACTTAGATCAGTGTTCTACTCTTTATTCTATTAAAGTGGCCATTGTCTGCCTAATAACTACTGTTTGTTTTTCCTTACTATGTGTGGATGTTTTGGCTGCATGCATGTCTGGGCACCATGTGTGTGGCCTGGTGCCACAGAGGCCAGAAGAGGGCATCAGATCGCCTGAAACTGGAGTTAGACAGTTGCGAGCTATCATGTGGCTGCTGGATACTGGCCCTGGCCCTCTGGAAGAGCAGCTGACCATCTTAACTGTGGAGCCATGTGTCCATTTCTATACGATTGTTTCTAAGACATCTGACCTTTGCCCTCACTTCCAGGATCAGCACTCACGGTTGGCTTGCATCAGAGGGGTGCTGTTTTCAGCATTTCCAGGGAGTTCCAGCACATGCTGCAGTGTAGGACACAAGGCCACTGTGACAAAGGCTGGCAGACCTTGCCTGCACAGCAGGGACTCTGCTCCCAGACACTCTCCTTTCTCAATAGCCCCTGGAATCTACACTGTAGACCAATCTAGGCAGGGCAAATCCAACTGCAAACATAAACCTGGAAGGCAAGGTCCTGCTGCACTTACTCTATCAATCTACCAGTTTTTACTGTAAGCATGAATCTCCTATCTAGATCAACATCATTTGGTTCCGCAGGTCTCAAGGATTCCTTGTGAATTGGGAAAAGCGACTAGACACTGATGCCAATTCTGCCAGAAGACTGACCAAGGAGAAGCCCTGCCTGAGCAGCTGTGTGTGTGCGTGTGTGTGTGTGTGTGTGTGTGTGTGTGTGTGTGTGTGTGTATTTCAAATCTGAAAAGAAAAAATAAAAAACGTGAAACAGTGGGGGGTAGGTTCAGGGTGAAGGCTGGGGGTTGGGAGGAGGGAGAGCAGGGGAATCTGAGGTTGATATGTAAAATGAATAGAAAATCTCTTAATAAAGATAGATAGATAGATAGATAGATAGATAGATAGATAGATAGATAGATAGATAG
>CABHPQ010147497.1:0-14845 GCA_902168405.1 Peromyscus aztecus
ACCAAAAGTCCTACAAACCTAACCAAGAATGAAAACAGAGAAAGTGCCACAACACAAAACAAACTGCAGGGCAGTTTCCTCAGTGAACAAAGACAGATCTCATCAAAAGGAAAAATTTAAAAAGCAGGAAAACAATGCGATGAGCAAGTGTACACACACACACATACATACACATATGCACACATACATATGCACATACACATACACACTCACAAACATACATGCACATACACAGATATACATGCACACACATACACACACATATGCACAAAGACATTATTGTGGTGGAAGCTCCACCTCAGCCCCTGGCACCCTGGCATCCATACACCCAAAGAGTCTGGAATGTTCTGGTGGAATTTCCACCTCATTGCTGCATTGGCAGAGAGGCTTATTGGGGTGCAAAAAACCTTTCAGACACACACACACTCAGAGACACAGACACACAAAGAGACACACACAGATACACACACAGAGTGGAGGGTTTGAACTCTCCCACTCTCACAACTGAATTTAGGTTTCAGTTCTCTAGGAAGGGTGAAGCAGCTATCTCTTCATAAAGGGCCATTTATTCACAACTCCCTTGCATTCAGGGATGAGGTCAGAGTCAGCCTCACAATGTCTCAAGGACAAATCCAGCAGCCCCTTCTGAGTCACATCCAAACTTGCCCAAGCTTGTGCAAATATGTCCAAAAATGATAAAGACCAATTTTTAGCCAATTAAAAGTGTACTGATACAACTGCTGCTTGTGTAACCAATCATATTTGAGATGACCTAACTGCCTCTGCAACTCCCCTTAGCTGTGCTTAAAAGGAGCCTGCACGCTCCTCTGGGGTTGTCACCACTTTATACAGGTCAACGCCCCCACATATACTGGGATATTAATAAATGCCCCCACATATACTGGGATATTAATAAATGCCCCCACATATACTGGGATATTAATAAACGTTCTTTGCTCTTACATACTATTTGAATCTGGGGTCTCCTTCAACATTTTCTCAGATCCCACAAGAGAAGTGCATATAGACATTGACACACAAAAACGCACAGAGACACATACCCCCCCACACAGATGTACAAATAACACGTAGACACACACAGAGACACACACATATATACAGAGACACAAGCACACAGAAATACAGACACATGCACATATTCACACACACAGACACACAAACATATACACACACAAACACATACAGCCAGACACACACATACACAGAGGTACACAAATAGTACCTAGACACACACACATAACACACAGACACACACACATATGCACATATACACTGGAAAATATGTATGCCTTTACTTTACATAAACAAATAAGCATCTTGTAAAAGATGTTTCCACTTAGCTGATGGCCAAATATATCAGAATGAACTGTCTTTGTGTTCTCTTGCTGTGAAGAGACCATGACCACGGCAACTCTTAGAAAAGAAAGCATTGAATTGGAGCTTGCTACAGTTTCAGAAGTTTAGTCTATTATCCTCATGCCAGGAAGCATGAAAGCACACAGGCAGACATGATAGCTAAGAGTTCTACATCCAGATCCAAAGGCAGCCGGAAGAGAGAAAGACACTGGGCTTGGCTCGGGCCCCTGAAACCTCAAAGCCAGAGATGTGCTCTTCCAACAAGGCTATCCATACCCCAAGAAGGCCACACCTCCTATTCCTTCTAAGTAGTACCACTCCCTGATGACCAAGCATTCAAATATATGAGACCATGGGGGCCATTCTCATTCAAGCCGCCACATGTACAGAGTTCCTATCTGTCTTAGTTAAGGTCACTATTGCTGCAGTGAAACACCATGATCAAAAATAACTTGGGGAGGAAAGGGTTTCTTTCACTCACATTTCCATATAACAGTTCATCATTGAAAGCAGTGAGGGTAGGGGCTCCAACAGGATAGGAACCTGGAGGCAGAGGCTGTGGAAGAATGTTACTTAATGGCTTGCTCTTCAAGGCTTTCTCAGCCTGCTTTCTTAATTGAACCCAGGACAAGCCTAGGGATGCCCCACCCACAATGGGCTGGGTCCTCTCCCATCAATCATTGATCAAGAAGATGTGCTGAAATTTTGTACAATTAGGCAATATCTAGTTCAGAAATTTCACTTGGCAGGGTAGTTCCTTAGATATCTGTTAAAGGATTTTATAACAATATTTACCATGGCAACACAACTATAATAATATAAAGGTTCAAAGAATGACTATGACCCCTGTACATTCATACAATTTGAAACACCGTGAAGCTGTGCTAAAGAATGTAGTAGGTCAGGATGGGGAACTATAAAAGTATAAAAGAACTTCCTCTGCAAGCAGGAAGACATGAGTTCAAATCCCCAGCAGTCCACATTAAAGAATGTCTACAGCCCCGGTGTTTATCAGATCCCAAGGACTCACTGACCAGCCAGTCTAGCTGAAAGGATGAGTTTCTGGTTCAGTGAAAGACCCTTCCTCGAGGGAAAGGCCACAGAGGAAGACACTGATTCTCATGCATATCCCCCCCACACACACACACACAAAGGAATTGAAGTAGGTTATTGTTAAATTAATGGATATATTAGTAAGTGTGACAGACCAATGATCCTATTTGGATTTTTTTATGTAAAAAGTGCTTTTGAATCTTATCATCCAAGAAGGTTAACTTTATTTCCCTAGAAATAGATATTTATATCTACATTGAATTCTTAATCTACAAAGTGGCAAAAACTTAACTGCTTAGATGTCCATTTTCCCAGAGCTATATTTAAGTACTGGGGTGTAGAAATTGGGAAGGCATCCAGAGACAAGTACATCTATCCACAGCAGCTTCCATCTGTCCCCTGGAATGTGATCTATCCACAATGGCATCCATGGGTCACCCTTTTTCCATCTGGTCTTCCTGATCATTTCACCAAAGATTGACACTTAATGGAAACCCACAAATACCACCAATATGACAGTTTAACCAACTGTTAAAATAGTGAAATAATGTTGTTGGAATTCATGGCCACTAGCCACTCCCCCAGCTACATGACTGCACATGCGCTGGCAAAACAATTAGTCATCCCAGGGCCTTACATCCTACGTAATCTGTGTGCTGCATGGTCGCATAATTTGCACACAGTGTGATCACACAATCTATGCACATGCATGCTGTAGCTCCATAAGCCCACATGGGGAAATCCATAAAAATCGAGTCACAGTCTCCTCCCCTCTTCTTCTTCCTCCTTCTCCTTCTTCCTCGCCCAAACAGGTCTGAGCACACCCTCTCCTGTCCCCCCTTCTCCTAATAAACCCTCATAGGTTTTGTTGAGCCTCATGGCTTTCCTCACATGGTAAACAGCGCTGCTTAATGAATAACATTGCGCCGCCACATAAAACCAACAACTGTGTCAGAAATATGATCAATTGGTAAAGATACTTATTGTACAAGCCTGGTAATCTGATCCCCAAAACCTATGTAAAGGTCAAAGGGGAGAACCAACTCCACAAAGTCTTCCTCTGACCTACACATATACACACATAGATAGATAGATAGATAGATAGATAGATAGATAGATAGATAGATAGATGATAAATTATTCTATACTAGTTGATAGTGAAAGACCCTAACCCTTCAGGCTTACACCCCCAAGCCCAAGCCCCAGGAAATGAGGAACTAAAAATCTAGTTCCAAGGGCAAGCTGACTCAATCATTACTCAATCACTTCTGCCACAATGTAACAATGTAAAGAGATTTCTGTTAAGAGATGTGCTCAACTGTGACTGGGATAGTTGCAAGTGTTCCAGGAAGGACCACTGTGACCTTTGTGTAAACTCCATTCCTGCCCTGACACCCCCCTTGAAGTTTTAGGAAAAATGTGCACACTGACGTAATTGTACCCCCTCTGTGATCACTCTGTAACCAGACCATGATCTTATGAAATTAGCCTCTAGACATAAATCAATTGAAACGAAATTGTATGGGAATTGCAATCTTATGGCTTTTGTGGGTTTTTCCTTTAAAAGTGCCTATGTGGCTGTAGTGCGATGCAACTCTTGCTCTTTGGAGCTGAGTTTGCCCATCTGTACAGTCACTTCAATAAACCTCGTGCTGTTGCATCAACTGGACCAGAGTCTGGGTTCTTGGGGCGCCCACTCGAGACCCTAACCTTTGGGGTCTAACAATAGAATCTATCCCAAAGACTACTCCACCTTCTAGATTTGCCCACCTCAGCTCTCTTTCCTGTGGTTCTCCTACACCTTCCCCACAAACCAACAACTACTGCTAGGCACAAGAGTTTGTAAGACCTGGTCAGTGACAAAGCCAGCATATTAGATTAGCGGGGGTCTGTGTGATGCCAGTTACTCTGAAGAACTCAAATATTCATTCCGTCGAAACATCACTAAAATAACCCACTGGGCTGGGAATACAACTCAGTGGTAAAGCACGTGCCTAGAATGTCTCAGATTCAATTCCAGCACCACAAAATAAATACACTGGTAAGGAAAAGCTGAGTTCATGACTTCCTGCAGTGTGGAGAGTACTACTGTGGTAGTGAGACAACAGTATCTTAGAGTGGGAAGCAAAGTTAGGAGTTTATGGGGCTTGGGTTAGAGCAGTTTGATTAGCATTAGATTAAGATTATGAAATAATAATTAAGAATTTGTACACTTGGTAAAGAATTTTTAAGACAAGGGTTTTAAAGTCTTAGAGATATAAACCAAATTCAGGAGCATATCAAAAAAAATCATCTACCATAGTAAGATGCCTTGGAATAAACCTGACAAAGGATGTGAAATACCTCCACAAAACACTGAAGAAAGAAATTTAATAGACACTAGAAAATGGAAAGCTTACTCATGATCATGAATTAGAAGAATCAATATTATGAAACTAACAATTCTACCAAAAACAATCTACAGATTTATGCAATCCTAATGAAGTTCCAGTGACATCCTTCACAGAAATAGAAGAAACAGCTGGGTGGTGGTGGTGTACATCTTTAATCTCAGCACTCAGGAGGCAGAGAAAGGCAGATCTGAGTTCAAGGCCAGTCTGGTCTACAGAGCAAGTTCCAGGACAGCCAAGGCTACACAGAAAAACCTAGTCTCAAAAACAAACAAACAAGCAAAAAGAATAACAAAAAAAATAGAGAAAGCAATCTTTAAAATTCATATGAAAGCAAAAATAAATATAAATAAATAAATAAACAAGCAGATAGCTAAAGCGACCCTGAGCAAAAACAAATACTACTGGAGAAATCACCATTCCTGATTTCAAGTTACACTAAAGAGACAGAATAATAAAAACATCCTGGTATTAGCACACAAACAGACACACAGATAAATGGAATAGAAGAGAGGACCCAGACACAAGGCAGGAAACCATAGCCACCTGATATTTGACAAAGACGTCCAAAATACACATTGGAGAAAACACAGCATCTTTAACAAACAGTGCTGGGGAAATGGAATATCTCCATGCAGGAAAATGAAACTAGATGCACCCTACACAAAAGTCAGCTCCAAATGGATCAAGGGCCTCTCCATAAGACCTAAAACTGAAAGACTAGATCACCCGTTCTCAACCTGTGGGGCAAGACTCTGAGAGTTCTCAAAATCGGGGGAAATATATTTACATTACAATTCATAACAGTAGCAAAATTACAGTTATGAAGTAGCAACAAAAATAATTTTATGGCTGGAGGTCACCACAACATGAGGAACCCTATTAAGGGTTGCAACATTGGGAAGGTTGAGAACCACTGTACTAGAGGAAAATGTAGAGTGTACCTGAAGATATAAACATAGGCCAGTGATGCTCTCAACCCTGGTCAGAGAGGCTTCTGTTTGCAGTGGACAGCAGTGCCAAGTACTCAGTGACTATTGAGTGTTCAGCCTTAAATGGGACATTTAGGTCAGCCTTGGGTGTCACTCTTTGGGAGCTGTCCATCTTGTTTTTTCAAACAGGGTCTCTCGCTGACCTGGAGCTCATCCATTAGGCTAGCGTAGCTAAGCAGTGAGCCTCAAGGATTCATCTGTCTCTATCTATCCCTGAGCTAGGGCTGCAAGCATGCACACCACCGTACCAAGCAATAGCCAAACTAACTAAACCAATGTAGCTATCTATTACCCTCCGACAAGGCCAGCAGGTTTGGTCACTGCGTCAAGAGACTATAATGAGCATTTGTTGGATAAACCTCAAGAAGTTGAATTTAAGCATTAAGGACCCGTCTAGGTCTCTCAAGTAAAAAACAAAAACATGAAACAAGCACTCTTAAGATGAGCAGGCAAGCCATGACCAGTTAATGTTTAGGATGATAGGAAAGCGGTTTGGCTTTCCATGACTTTATTAGAACATGTGGTGGCAGAGAAATTTCAGGAAAAATAATTAGAAATACATTACATGTGGTAGCAGTGAGGCCCAGGAATCTTCTAATTATTTCTGATTGCTAGATTTGGAAAGTTTTTAAATAGTTGATACTCTGTCAAAAACAAGAAATTTAACCACCTTTGAAAAAACTAGGTCCTACTGCAAAGCAAAATGACAATTTCTGTTTGGAAATCATGTGCCTTTCTCATCTAAAGCAGTAAGTCAGTAGAATGATTTGTTTTAGAATGCACCTTTAGAAAGTGACAAAGGGATTGTCACCTATGTACTGCATGAGAACGGAACCACAAATCCTTGCTGAGACTCATGAGCTGTACGAGAGTGTCTCAATAAAGCCCGGGCGCCTAACCAATCAGTATGTTATCGACTTTCTCAGAAGGCAAATAAGGATTGACTATTTTGAATCTGAAAGGGATGCTAACGAAAGAAGCACATAGATCTACAATTATAAAATAATATGAGTACTGTCATTTCTCTTCGGATCAGATAGTAATCAATAAGTAATAAAACTCCAGTGTCACCAAAGATGAAACTGGGTTTGAATTTGCTACCACAAGCATTGCACAACAAATCATCTGAGTGGCCATAAATCCAACTGGATTGCTTGCCTCATGCTAGAAAGAGCAAACAAACCCTAATGAATGGGGGAGGGGGGGTCACGTGACGGGAGGTGGTTGCTGAGTTAGTAGTGTAGCCTGCACTCCAGATCAGCACACTGAGTCAACCTAACATCTCCAAGAAGGCGGAGTCGGAGCTGAGAGTAACAGAATAAATACAGGGACATACAATGAGGAAAAGTCAATATTACAGTAATGCTTCGAAAGAGGTTCAGAGCAAGCCACGGCGCTGTGTCTTACCTCATTTCCACCAGATGCCTGAGGGAGAAGCCATGGAATGCTAAGATCATTCCTGCTTTTGAAACCCGATCTGCCTGAATGGAAGCTTGAGAACCTTAGATGGCTTGCTCTGGGACGCATTTTGTTCATGTGATATGATGCTGGATCGATTACTAATGTCTGAGTGGCACTCTAATAATGAGCCAGTATCATTTGACTTTTGTTTTTCAGGTTATACATCCTATACTGGCTATTGGTATAACAGGTAAGGTGAGGTGAGTGATTATGACTGATGTTGATGGTCAAGTATATTGGGAAATTTAACTCAAATTCTCCAATGGCTGCCCCACATAAAAAGAATGGGTGACCTGTTATATAATAAAGAATGCCACTGGCCTTTATCTCTGGTTTCCAGCAGGTCATATAAATCCTTAGAATTTCCTGAGCAATAGGAACTTTTATTGTTTCTATTATTGATGAGCCTCTTGAATCACACTAGAGTTTATGGAAAAACATGAGATGACTCAGGATGAGAGCCAGTCACTCACCAGAAAAATCAACCATGTGATTAATGGTTAGAGATTTGAGTCGGCTTGATCTCTCTCATGTGGGAGGGTGGAGAGCAAATTCAATCGCTCGCTCAATGGCTGAACCCCTGTAACAAGTTTTAGATATGAGGGCTCAGGGGCATGCCCCAGCTGGAGAACATATCAGGCTGCTGGGAGGATGACACACCTGATTTCACAGGAGAATTTTGTGTTTGGGGCCCTCCCAAGCCTGAACTTATACATCTCTTCATTTGAGTCCTAGATAGTCAAAGTATAATTGTGACTAGAATATTGTCCTTAATTCTGTGATCCATGCTAAAAAAAAAAAATCAAACATGAGGAGGTTGTAGCAACTCTTTGAACTTGTGCCCGGTTGCTCAGAAATGTCACTGGCACCTGGTGTCTAAAGTGGGGCAATGTTGAAGATTGCACCTTTAACATGTGGAATCTGATGCCAACTGAGTCATAGTTTAATTGTGTTGCAGCATAACAGTTACCACTACAATTATAGTTTAATCAAAAATAGCTATCTTTATTTATGGCCCTGGGATGCTGAACAAATGTATAGATAGTTTTCAGCTAGTTAGGACATTTTTTTTTAATGCACAAAATACAATGAGTCTTTATTAAGCTTCCAACTTTTTACTTCAGCACCTTCAAGCTTCTTTCTGGCTTTAGAAAGCTGTTATGTAAGTTTAACTTGAGATTTAGATGGGTCAACCTTAACTTCCATGGTTCAATCCTAATAACCCTGCCTGTCAGTATAACTTATTTCTGGACAGTACTGAACTATTCAATTTGGGCTCAACTTAGACTGAAGACATCTGCAATTCAGTGTTGAAATGATTTATGATTCATTATTAGTAGAGGATGCCCTAGATATTTCAAGGAAGAGAAAATAGGCAATCTGGCAATTTTATTTACATAATAAATTCTCTTGTGGGTGCAATATGACAGTAGCATAAGCAAATATATTTGTGTGTTTCCACAAGGTCAGAAATTTATAGACTAACAAAAAAATTCCTAAGGGTCAGCAACTTCAAAGACAGCAGTTTGTCATATAATCCCGCCTACCTTGGTAATGCAAGTTCTCTTATTCAAATCTCAATCAGTACTATTAACCCTCGTATCACACATCACACAGTAAATACATCTATCTATATGCACATATTTGAGTTCCAAAATAAATACAAATTAAAAAGACTGCAGGGAAGTTCAAGAGGTTTCCAAAGTGGGCTGAGAGCATCTGAGTGATAAGATAAGGAACCAGCCAGGAGAGACAGGCTGCTGGAGCTGCTGGCGTCAGGATTTGAATTCCAAGCTGCAGAGTTCAGTTGTGAGGTGAAAGTTCAAACAGGGGTCAGAAGACAGGAAACAACAGGTTCAGGTCCTGGTCCAGATGGGTGAACAGGAGGACGGACAGGCAGGCTGCATTAATAGTAGGGTACCAAGCAGAGCGGAAGCTCCAGGGATAGGCGGGGAGTCCCCTCTTGCAGTGGTTTGAATGAGAATGGCCATTATAGGCTCATAGATTTGAATACTTGGTCATTAGGGTATGGCACTATTTGAAAGGATTAGGAGGTGTGACCTTGTTGGAAGAGGTGTATCGCTCTGGAGACAGGCTTTGAGGTTTCCTATTCTCAAGCTACACCCAGTATGGATACAGACTCCTTCTGCTACCTGTGCATCAAGATGTGGAGCTCTCAGCTCCTTTTCCAGCATCATATCTGTCTGTGTGCCACCGTGCTCCCTGCCGTGATGACAATGGACTAAGCCTCTGAAACTACAAGCAAGACCCAATTAAATGTTTTCCTTTAAAAGAGTTGCCATAGGGAGGAGGCAGGGAAAGTGGAGGGAGAGAGAACTGGAATCTGGAGGCATCTCTGAGATGAGCTAGAAACCTAGAGCAATGGAAACCCCTGGGAATCTATGAGGATGACCCTAGCTAAGACTCCTAGCAATGGGGGATATGGAGTCCGAACTGGCCATCTCCTGTAACCAGGAAAAATTTCCAGTGGAGAGACTGGGACACCAACCCAACCACAAATCCATTGACCTACAATTTGTCCTGCCCACAAGATGTGCTGGGGTAAAGATGGCACAGAAATTGTGGGAGTGGCCAACTAATGACAGGCCCAGCTGGAGGCCCATACCCTGAGAGGGAGCTCACCCCTGAGGGCCAAGATCCCAGAGACCTAGAGCCAAACACACCTGGCCAAAAAAAAAAAAAAAAAAAAAAAAGGAAACAAAAAAGTTAATAAAATGATTCCTAGTGATATTTTATGATTCTTATAGATGGATGCCTAGCCCAACTGTCAGCAGAGAGGCCTTCACTCAGCAACTGATGGAAACACTTGCAGAGACCCGTGGCCAAACATTAGGCCGAGCTTGGAGAATCCTGTGGAAAAGGGGGATGAAAGATTGTAAGAGTCAGTGGGGTCAAGGGTAACACAAGAAAACCCATAGAATCATCTAACTGGGCTCATCAGGGCTCACAGAGACTGAACCCACAACCAGGAAGCCCTCACGGGACCGGCCTAGGCCCTCTGCACATATGTGACAGTTGTGTAACCTAGTCTTGTGAGACTCCTCACAGTGAGAGCAGGAGATGTCTCTGACTCTGATGCCTGCTTTGGGGACCTGTTCCTCCTACTGGAGTGCCTCATCCAGCCTTCATAGAAGAGGAGGTGCCTGGTCTCACTGCAACGTGATGTACCCTGGCTGGCTGATCTCCATGGGAGGCCTGCCTGTATCTGAAGAGGAACAGTGGAGGAGGAGTGGGTGGGGGAGGAAAGAGGAGGTGGGAGAGGAATTGGGAAGAGGTGAGGGAGGGGAAATTTTGGTTGAAAGTGTAAAAACAAAAAATAAATAAACGGAAAAAAAAAAAGAGTTGCTGTGGTCATGGTGTCTCTTCACAGCAATAGACCAGTGACTAAAACACTTCTGCTTGCCAGTCCTTGAGACGCACACCAATAAACTTGTAGGACGGCTCCTTCTCTATTCCCAAGTATAAGTCACTTATCAGTCTGATCTGGGTGGGTGTTGTCCTGGCTAGTTTTTATTTTATAGTTTTAACTTGATGCAAACTAGAGCCTCCCAGCAAGAGACAACCTCAAATTGAAGAAATGCCTCCATCAGATTAACCTGTTACCAGGTCTGTGAGGGGCTGTCTTGACTGATAATTGATATGAGCAGATCCAGCCCACCATAGGTGGCATCATCCCTAGGCAGGTGGCCTGGGCTGTATAAGGAAGTCAGCAGAGAGGAAGACAGAGTGAAGCAGCATTCATCTGTGGTTTCTGCTTCAGGGTTTCTGTCCTGGCCTCCCTCAATGATAGACTGTGACCTGGAAGTATAATCCAAATAAGCCCTTCCCTCCTAGCATTACTTTCGGTCAGACACAAGAGCAGAAAAATGAACTGAAACCAGTAGTGCCTGACAGAGGCTGCAGTTTCTGGATCCACTCGGGGGCTGGAGTTGTCTTTCCTCCTCAAAATGGAGTCCAACGTTGCTTGTAAACGACAGTTTCATAGTATACAGAGTAACTTAGAGTAGGCCATAGCCTGAGCGTAATGATCCTCGTGATTAATTTAGTGGATAGAGTGTCCCATAGGAGAAAGAATATTCTTGATGAAAGATCCAAGAGTGATAGATAAGGACAGTGTCTTAGTCACTGTTCTATTGCTGTGAAGAGACACTATGACCAAGGCAACTCTTTTAAAAGAAAACATTTGATTGTGGACTGGCTTACAGTTTCAGAGGTTTAGTCCATTATTATCATGACAGGGAGCATGGCAGCAGGCAGGCAGACATGGCGCTGGAGAAGTAGCTGGGAGTTCTACATCCTGATGTAGAGACAAAGAAACTGGGCCTGGAATGGGCTTTTGAAACCTCAAAGCCCACCCCCAGTGACACACTTCCTTCTAATCCTTTCAAATAGTGCCAATTCCTGGTGATTAAGCATTCAAACATATGAACCTATGGGAGCCATCCCTAGGGAATGTCTGAGAATTTCTACTGAAGCCCACCATCTGAAGCTTGTTGGCCTAAGGACAGTGGTAGTGTAGATGGTTGGGTATCAGTCATGACAGATATTGCGATGCCTGGATTTAGAGAAAGTTTTCCTTGTAAGGTGAAAGGTGAAACAGAAGATAAAGTTGTTCATTTTGGCCATCACTAACCACACTTTTCACTTTCTTTGTTAACTTGGACAATAGTTTCTTCAATGTCTTTTCTATTTATAGACACTATAAGTGCCTCTCTCGGTAGTTAAATGATTGGAATACGTGCATCTGGTTGTTCTGTTGCAAAACCATCTGTAATTTTCTTTTTATTTATTCTTCATGTCTTTGACATCATGCATCCCTGTCTAATTCATTTCCCCATCCCTTCATATCTGCTCTCTGCCCTTGTAACCTCCCCCTCAAAATG
This sequence comes from Peromyscus aztecus, assembly GCA_902168405.1. Lineage (NCBI taxonomy): Eukaryota > Metazoa > Chordata > Mammalia > Rodentia > Cricetidae > Peromyscus > Peromyscus aztecus. Next base: position 12,178 of record CABHPQ010147497.1, read on the forward strand.
GTTACTTTACCATTTATTATCAGTAAAATCCATGCACAATTATCACAAGACAGAATGGGGAATCCAAACAGTCACCAGCTGCTGCTGCTCACTCTTGATGCTCTTTCCACATTGGAAAGGACCAGCGCACCTTTCTGCTCTGTGCACCTCTCTGCTCTGCATTTTCTTTCTGTCACGTCCATCCCCAGTGAAAACTCTGCCTCTTGGACCAAAATGCTCCCTTCAGTTGGGTAGTGGACGGGTGACAGAATTCCCGTAATACCACAAATAAATCAAATACCCCCCCCCATGACTGAAAGTCTCACAAAAATGGCAACATTTTTGGGATACTGGAAGTTTCTCAAAGGAATATCGCATAGTGTGTATGCACCTTTGAAAGCATTGTTCTTACAGTGAGACTGATTAAATGAGAAAAGATATTCAAGTAGTCAATGAAAACCAGATTGGCATCCTGACCTTGCCTGGGTAAAGCGAACAGAGAACATTCATTCTTCTCTTCTGAGTGTCGATTACAGAGTCACCTCAGAGAGCCCTCCCACCAAGGCTGTGCATCACCAACAGCAGATGCCAGCAAAGGAAAAACCAGGATACAGAAACACACACACACACACACACACACACACACACACACACACTAGTTTAAACATCTGGAGTAGAGAGTAACCCCTGAAGCAACAGGAAGAAAAGCAGATGTGGAAAGCTGAACGCTTCTAACTCCTCAACCTGCTTGAAGAAATAGCCGACCAAACTGAAAAGACATGGTAAGTTTCCCGACACACACGAGAAGAAAAGCCGTACCTTCACACAGCTGGGCTTTGTGCCCGCGTGCATTCACACGCCTCCATTCAGGAGCAGATGCACTATTTCACTTCAGACAAGATTTTTCCTGGAAATAGAACTATAGACGTGAATTTGAGAGAAAAGGCTACCTGAGCAAAACTGAACACCCTTTATCTTTTTTTTTCAAACGTAAATAGTCCACCCTGGCATATCAAGAAGTATTTTACAGTCAGACAAACTGCTTTCTGCAAGTTTTGTCTTGCCCAAACAATATCCTGATTTATTCCCTAACTGATGACTTATTTGCTCCCACATACAAAGAAAGGGGATATTGGGCCAACTGTTAATCCTTGAGCTGCAAGGTGGTGATGGAGGACAGGGCTTCATAGGGATTCATCGGTGAGCCCAGGGCTAGGCCCAGATGCTCAAGGGAACAGATACTTGTATTTAAATTTTTTAGTCAGTGGTTCAGGCTGTTAAGTACCTGAAGCTGAATTTGATTCCTGAACTAAGCCCATATACAAAATTCAAAGAGCATCTAAGGACTTAACCCAGAGTTTACGTCTTAGGTCAAAAAAACTGCAAATTGAAAAGGTTTTCCGCGGGGCAGTGGTAGCACACGCCTTTAATCCCAGCACTCGGGAGGCAGAGCCAGGAGGATCTCTCTCTGAATTCGAGGCCAGCCTGGTCTACAGAGTGAGTTCCAGGAAAGGCGCAAAGCTACACAGAGAAACCCTGTCTTGAAAAAAAAGGAAAAGAAAAAGAAAAAGAAAAGGTTTTCCATATCTCTGATCCTTTTACAAACTTTGGGAGACTCCACTTATTCATGTAAGTTCCATGTGGAATGCTGCCAATGTAACAGATTGGATAGGTAGGATGTAACAGATGGTGGGATAGTCATAATCCCTTTGTGCCATAATTCACTAACAAGAAAGCCACCTGTTTACAAACTATTGGCTTGAAGAGAATGGACAGCCATAGTCATGAGGACCTGAACTGGAGCAAGACCTGCCTTTTGGCCTGGCATTCATGAAGGGCAGAGTGGAAACGCTGTTTTCCTTCAAGCAAGCTACAGGTGTTACAAGCTAACAGGTGTTACAAGCTAACAGGTGTTACAAGGGTTACAGAAGGAATGCTTGTAATCGTTATAATGACTTAATCAAGGAAGGTTATGCATGTGCATTTATGCATTTGATATTATAGATGCAATAATTGTAAATATGTATAAATATAAAATTTTGCAATGCATGATACTAAACTTGGAAAAACTAACCTAAAGACCTCATTTTAACTTAACTCTCTCAAGCACACCTCTGATGCAGTCACATTCTGAGATACTGGGAGTTAGGCCTTCAACATAGGAATTTTGAAGACACGCAACTCAGTTCTTAACACTAAGAAAATGTAAACGTATTTGTATCAAGAAGAGATGAGATTCAGTTAGGCCTGTCCTTAGTTGAGCCTGCTGAAACAAGAGCTACCTACCTGTTCAAAGTTGTCTATGTTAAAGTGCTGGGGAGCAATCTTTTTCCTTCTACTGTTCTAGTTTCAGTAGTCAGAGCCTGGAGATCAAACTGATTTTAAAAAGTGCTGACAAGAGAAAAACAAAATTGTCATAAAGAAATCTGACTTGGGACTTGGAAGACATCTCAGCAGATAAGAACCATTGCTGTGAAAATCAGAGGGCATGAGTTCAAATCCCCAGCACCTGCCTTGACGGCTTAGCATAACTATGCTGCAGTAACCCCAGAGTTAAGGACGAAGATAAACAGTTCACAGGAGCTCTCGGGCCAGCCAGCCTAGCCAGAATGGTAAGCTTCAGTTCAGTGAGAGACTCTGATGAAAGAAAGAAAGAAAGAAAGAAAGAAAGAAAGAAAGAAAGAAAGAA
>CABHPQ010147497.1:14855-30939 GCA_902168405.1 Peromyscus aztecus
AAGAAAGAAAGAAAGAAAGAAAGAAAGAAAGAAAGAAAGAAAGAAAGGAAGGAAGGAAGGAAGGAAGGAAGGAAGGAAGGAAGGAAGGAAGGAAGGAAGGAAGGAAGGAAGGAAGGAAGGAAGGAAGGAAGGAAGGAAGGAAAGGTGAATCACAGTTTCCAACATTCTATGGCTTCTGTTTGCATGCACATGGGGGCACATACCTGCACATGTGCTCCGTGCATACATAATATATACAAAAAGGAGAGAGAGAGAGAGAGAGAGAGAGAGAGAGAGAGAGAGAGAGAGAGAACTCAACAGCTGGTTATAGAGGTAGATTTTGCAGACAGAGGTAGCAGGATTCAGAGTTCGAGACCAGCTTGGGTGATATTAAAAGATCCTATCAAAGAAAGAGAACAAACAGACTGAGAGACACTAAAAAGGAAACATCCAGAGGATCAGTGTGTTATATACCATCTCACACTAAAAGAGTTTAAAGTTTCTGAGTGACAGAGACAAGTTATAGCAAGAAAGGAGGAAATACATGGTAAGTAGGGTTGTCTTATGCAGATAAAACAAAGGGATGTTTTGGAAATATCAATAGTTTTTCTGGACTTCAACACTTTCATTAAAATATCAAGCATTTTAAGTCATCTTTTAACTCAAAGAGTATGCTGACTTTTAAAAAGTTAGTATAGGCCAGGTGTGATGGTGTTTTATCACAGCAAAGGAATCCTAACTAAGATGTCCAAGAAGCCTTCTGCCAATGACCCCTCCCCTCCACAACTCCTCCCCCTTTATGCCTTTTTCTGTCTAGTGCTCCCTGGAGAGAGAGGCACTCCTTCATGGGGAAAAAAAAAATGAGAGTTCATTGCCTTGCCATGTGGTCCAGGCTGGCCACAATCTCATCCTAATCCTACCTCAGACTCTTCAGGGCTGTAGTCACATCTGGCACATTTCTCCTTCTCAATGAGAGATTTGAGATACGCTATAGAAATATTGGTCTACAAAATTCTTATAGGGATTTTGTTATATGATTCTGACGTCTGAGTGTAGACAAAGGACCTCTCGGTCATATTTCCACACTGCTGAAATGCAGATGAGACATCCCATATCCCGGATGCTGGACAAGTGTAGGCATATCAATAGCAAGTCATTAACCCAGTTTTCTAATGGAGCAACAGCATTTCCTGAGGCTAATCCCAACTGCAACTATCAGGTCAGTCAATAAGGACAATCAATGGGAACATAGGTGCCAATTATGATTCAGTGTTGCAGGGAGAAGTGAAACAATATGTTACCAAAGCAGTCAATTTTGCAAAGACTGGCAATGACCCAATGAGGTGGAGAAAAACCCTGTGTTTCTCAGTGAGCAGCTAAGTGAGGTTTTCTGAAAATTTAAGAATGTAGACCTGGAATGCCTGAGAGGGGAATTATTCCCACCACTGTAGTGGATAGCTGCTCGGTCTACGACCCTGAAGCTACCCCTAGAGATGCAACAGGTAACTGCCCTAAGTACCTGTCCCCGGGGCAGGGCTCAGGGCTACCCTTAAGACCGGAGACACACGTAGGCCAGCTCTCTTCACTCCCTCACGGGACTTGGATGCTAGGACAGTCTCCAGGTGGAAGAACAGCGTGAGACCGTGCCTCACCTTTTCCAGGACCCTGTGACAATTCCTCTGTTCTGTCTTGTGACCGCCACTTATAAAATAATCACTCAGAGGCTTACATTAATTACAAACTGTATGGCCTATGACTTCAGCTTCTGGCTAGCCAACTCTTTCATCTTAGATTAACCCATTCCTATTAATCTATATGTTGCCACATGGCCGTGGCATTACCGGTCCACTGGCATCTTGTTGTTCCTTCAGCGGCGGCTGGCATCTATCTCGACTCCGCCCTTCTTCTCTCTGTATCTCTGCTTGGATTTCCCACCTGGCTGTAAGCTTTCTTGCCATAGGCCAAAACAGCTTTATTTATTATCCAATGGTAGCCACACATGTCCACAACATACAGAAAGATATCCCACAGCACACTACTCAACTCACGACCTAACCAGCCTCTGACATTCAAATAAAGCTATAAAACAGTGGCTATATGGGTCCCCAGGTGCCTCATCTCGGGATACTCAATAATAGAGAAATAAAGCAAGAGGGGAAAGAAGGATGGGAGAGAAGAGAGACACGGGCAGGAAACACAGCATCCATCTGACAGGCACCGCTTTCACTGACCTCCAAAATCTGCTCAGCGCTCTTCCTGGTGTGCTAGCCACCTGGTTGTGCTAGCCTGAACTCTGGTTGAAACTGCTATGTTCCTGTATTGTGACGGACAGTTCACTCTCTGTAACCACCTCCAAGACTTCCTCTTAGCCCTCGCTTTATTGCTCTGAAACCTATCACGTGGGTCTTCACTTGGGAATACCTCCATCCACACATCTCAGCAATTTCCTAGGGATAGTACTCTGACAATACAGAGACCAGAAAAGCCCCAGGAACAACGTGACTCCCACTGCAGTGGTTTTCTGGACTCTCGGGGCCTTAGACCTTCTCACTGCTGGTGAAGGAAGCACCTGCCTTCACTGGAAGGAATAGGGTGACTTTGAAACGACTACGGTAATGTCATCCTGTTCTGGGTCGGTTTTGTGTTTGCTTAGACTGTTCTCAGCCCCTCTACCACCTTCCCCACCACAGTCACGTCTGCTTTGGCAGCACATGTGGCATTTCCATGTGTTGGAAATGTCATTCCCAGACATATTAACCAAAATAATTGGCAAGTGCTGTCTAAAATAATGACTATGCTCTGCCAGAAATGAACGTTTCAAGGTTACTCTGACCTTCACCTAACTCTGATATATCTTAGCGATTTTTGCTTTCAAATCTGTATCCCTGAATTTAGACACCAAGAGACTTTTCAAAGGCTCAAGCTGCTCTTGGTCTGGCCATCAATAAAAATGACTTAAAATTTTTTTAATTGTCTTAATCAGTGTGGTTGTCAGACACCATCTTGAGTGGGTCATTGCACTGGAGGCCCCAATGAGATCTCTATGCTCTGTGAGACACAGCCTCATTCCTGTCCTGCCAGGGAGAGGTTATAGGGGAGACGCCTCCTCACAAATGTTCCAGGGCCCAACTCCTCTCACTGAGTCTGGAAAGGTCTGGGGTGACTGTTGTGTTCCCAGCACCAAAACAGAGTCCTTCTGACACTCCTAGGAGGTGGGTCTGTATGCTGAATCCAGTTATGGTTCTGGTTGAAGAGGATGAGCCCCATGGGAGCCTTCTGGATAAGTGGGGTAGGCCCCAAAGGAAAGTCTCTTCTCCTCCTTCTGGATAAAAGGGGTCAATAGTCAAATCCCTTTTCCTGGTTTAGGAAGAAAATTTCTGATGAGAACTTCTCCCCAGTCCTCCACACTAAGTTAGAATGCCAATAGTGGGGGACCCTGTATCCTCTTTTTGCCTCTCATGAAAGATGTTTCCGTTTTGCTTGAACGAATGGCCCGCAATTTATTCGGGTGTGAGTGATTGACTGTATGTCAGGCAAGTTTGGTCCAGGGAGTTGTTTAATTGATTTCTTGCTTTTGCTGGTGGTGTTTCTGTTTGGTTTGTCCCCCCAAAAGGGAGCTGACATTGATTGATTGATTGATTGATAGATTGAAATTCTGCTGGTTTTTCTGGATTCTGCCAGCAGGTGGCAACCTCTGCCGTTTTTAGCTGTTTGTATTTTTTGTTTGCAAAGAATGTCTCCTTTTCTCTCCAGAACCGGAAATGTCTAGTCAAACCCATCTGGTCCTGGAGCCACACACCCCTGGCCCAGGGCTCCGCAGCAGGGAGTTGTTCCTGGCCATTGACAAACCCCAGTCCAGGCCTGCTTCGCCTGGCAAGGACTGGGTAGGCTGTGCCAGCCATAGGCACTGGCCCAGCCTCATCCTGGGTGCCACAACTCCAGTTTGTGCTGGGAGGACAGAGGACCTGTGGAAGCTAGGGAGCTGGGGGCAGGGGGCCGCGGCGGTGCTCCTCTCAGATCTGAGAAGGTCCTGGGCCAGGTGGCGGTGGCACTACCAGGTGCCGGAAGGCGGAGGCGGGCAACTGGCGACTGCACCACCAACAGGGAGTCCAGGGCGGGTAGGTTGCCTGTCACCAGCCTCCAGCCACCCGTCCTGCTGCCTTAGGAGTTCAAGGTTCTCTACTGGGCTCCCGTCTACACTTGTCTTCCCCCATCCCCACCTCCCCTACCTCTTCCAGATTCATCCCCACCCCCAGCCCCACCCCACCCCCTCACCTCAGGCACCTCTATCCCCGTCCTACCCCATTCTATCCACCTCTGCGCTCTGTCACCACCAGCGTTCGCTACCAGATGACACTAAACCGTTCCACCTTCTTGTTTCAGATCCTAGCCAAGGCCTGTATCATATCTGTCCAAGAGTCTGGACATGGTGGCTGCTGGTTGGCCATCCTGTTTGCATGCCATAGCTGCAACCACTGTACAAGTAGGGAAGCTCACCCCGGGCCAGAACCTGACTTTCTCGACTCCCCATGTTGTGGAAGCCCTCCTAAGAGGGACAAATGGCCGATGTCTTCGTCACTATTCTATTACTGTGAAGAGACACCATGACCAAGGCAACTCTTTATAAGAGGGAGCATGTAACTGGGGACGCTTACAGTTTCAGAGGGTTAGTGTATGACCATCATGGGAGGAGCATGTGGCAAAGGCCGGCATGGAGCTGGAGCAGTAGCTGAATTCTACAGCCTAATCCACAGGCAGACAGACAGAGGGAGAGGGAGAGGGAGAGGGAGAGGGAGAGGGAGAGGGAGAGGGAGAGGGAAGAGGGAGAGAAACTGGTAGAGACTGGTCCTAGTGCAGACTTTTAAAACCTCAAAGCCCACTCTGAGTAACACGCCTCCTCCAACAAGGCCACACCTCCTAACAACTGATGACTAAGCATTCAAATACAGGAGCCCTTGGGCGTCATTCTCATTCAAACAGTCACAGCTGGAGGGTGTCAAACGCTTACATCACTGTGTCGCTTGATCAACCCCATCTTTTGTTGCTGTACAGTTAATGCCTGATGACAACCCTGAGGTGGCCCTCCATGACTGCGGGGACTTGCTGGACATATCTCAGGCCAGCTGGCCAGATCTCCAGGACACTCCCGTGCTTAAGGTCTATTGACTGCTGAGAAAAAATGAAAGTGTTTAAAAAAAAAAAAAAAAAATGAGGGGTTGGGGATTTAGCTCAGTGGTAGAGCACTTGCCTAGCAAGCACAAGGCCCTGGGTTCGATCCTCAGCTCCAAAAAAAAAAAAAATGAAAAGGGGACCCTGTCATTGATTACCAATTTGTCTCTGAATAAAAATAAAAAGAATTAAAAAGGAAAGGAAAGAACATGGCTGCTCCTAGGTATGGTGGGGGAGAAAGTTTGTTGTAGATATGTGGAGGAGCACAGTCAGAGACAGAGACAGGGGCATCTGGGAGAGTCCAGAGTGGACATGAGCAGACTGAGCTGGGCCATGTGGGGGGAGGGGAAGGGAGAGGAGAGAGAGGGGAACCAGGTGCAGCAGCCCAGGAGGACAAAGGTACAAGAGAGGGCAAGTAGCCAAAATGTCTGGATTATGTAGGGAAGAGCCTCTGGAGGAAGGGCAGCCCCAGCCCTGGACTGGAGAGTTCAGGGTAAGGGGCCAGGTATACCAACCCTCTGTAACAGGTAGGGACTGGGGAATGCTGGGAGAACCAGGAGGCCAGGTCCTCTTTGATATGTTAAATAGGCACCTCAGCAGTTTGTCCCAGGCTTGACACTTCACAGTCTTCTAAAGTCTGCCTCTCTCCAACAGGTCCAGACTGCAGTCCGTTCTAGGGTTCCAGATGCCCTTCTGGTTCCCTCCTCAGTGCCTTGTCACTCATTCTGACCTAGGGACCCAGGTACATCAAGAAGTTTCAGAAGAAAGGACTGACACCTGCCTGGAAGGGACCTCCCACTGTTATCCTGACTACACAAGCTGCTCCAATCAAGGTTGACCAGATGGGTTCACCACGCCTGTTCCAAACCAGAACTAGAAATGGACCATCTTACCTAGACCAGATCCACCCAGGCTAAGACTCTCTCGAAACAGGACTCCTGTTTGATTACGTGTCCCCCTTTCTGTGTCTTGTAATACTACTCTTACAGTTACAATAACTCAAATTTATTTCGCTTCCACGGGAACTTGGCTTGCGTGTGTACCATCGGTCTCACCCGTTGTATGACCTCAGAACATCTGTGTAACAATCCAGTTTCATGTATGACTGCCCCCCAAGTGTATGCTTGTTAAGGACCAGAGAGGACCCACCTCTTATTCCCCTTTTGTTGCCCCACCAGCTCTGCAGGAGAGCTGCCCCATTCCTCATTCCAATGAAGTAAATTGCCTTTTAAAGTTCATCAGATAAAGAATTGCCTCTATTTGGCTAATGATTCTCAGGACCCAGTGTTTACTTACCCCTTAGCCAAGATCCAAGATTTGAAAGTAACTATGGTAATGCCACCTTGTTCTAAATCCATTTTGTGTTTGCTTAGACCAGTGATTCTCAACCTGTGGGTCATGCCGTCACCTAAGACCACCAGAAAACAGATTTTTACATTACTCATAATTACATATTTTGTCATTAGCAAAATTACAGTTATGAAGTAGCAACAAAAATGATTTTATGACTGGGGGTCACCACAACATGAGGAACTGTATTAAAACGTCACAGCATTAGGAAGGTTGAGAACCACTGGCTTAGACAGTTCTCAACCCCTCTACAGTCATGTCTGTTTTGGCAACACATTTGATTAAGGTTTCCATGGCCTTGACCATAGACCAGATGTGTTAACCAAAATAATTGGCAAGTTATGTGTGAGATAACCACTATGCTCTGCCAGGAGTGAACATTTCAAGGTTACTCTGACCTTCATCTAACTGATGTATCTTTGTGGGGTTTGCATTTTTAAAATGTTGTATCCCGGAATTTAGGCGCCAAGAGACTTTGAGGGCTCCAGCCTGCTCTTGGTCTGGCCATCAATAAAAATTACTTAAAACATTTAATTGGCTTAATTGGAATGGTTGTCAGAAACTATCTCATGTTGATCATTACAGCTTTTATGTAAATAAATCAGAAAATGCCCAACAGAACAGAAAGGACTTATTGGGTTAGGCCCCAAGTACCAAACGCATGACCACTACAGTCAGTGGATGGATGTCTTGGTTGTTGACAATCCTCCTTCCACTAGGGGTGCCTCTAATAGTTCTCATTGATATCTGGACTCCCTCTGATTTATTTATCCATCTTATATGATTTAGCATCTCTAATTGAGTCCAATCTATTCTTCTTCTCTAGAAACATCTAACAGTATGGCTGACTGGACACAGCACCCACCAGCTCCTCCTTCTTCATTCTCTGTCCAAGTGCACTCCTGATAAGAGCCACTAGTAAAGACTAAGGTAGCAGGGAATAGCAGACCTTTTGATGCATGTGGTGGTTTGAAAGAAAATGACCCCCAAAGGGAGTGGCACTATTAGGAGGTGTGGCCTTGTTAGAGGAAGTGTGTCACTGTGGGAGCAGACTTTGAGGTCTCTTTTGCTCAAGCTTCCCTCAGTGTGGCAGTAAGTCGATTTCCTGTTGACTGAAAGATGTAGCATTCTCAGCTCCAGAATCACATCTACCTGCACACTGCCATGCTCCCCACCGTGATGATAATGGACTGAACCTCTGAAACTGTAAGCCGCCCCAATTAAATGTTTTCTTTATAAGAGTTGCTGTGGTCATGGTGTCTCTTCACAGCAATAGACAACCTAACTAAGATAATGCATATGCACTTTTTTGGCTGTAAATATTACCAAAGAAGAGCTCTCCCTCCCTTTTCTTCATAAGGCAATAAGGCCCTGTTCCTTGAGCAGTTATCATAAAAGGTTATTGGGCAGGAAGTCAGAGGAAATGACCAAGTTATGGTTATGCTCTCCCTTCCCTATTTTTTATTGAAAGAGATGAACTGTCTATCCTTCTCATCCAATCAGAATGAAAATGGACTATGGCCTCCTATACGTATTTCTGGATCTTTAAAATCATTGTCTTCCGCGAAGCCCTGCACATTCGTGGTTCTCACTGGATGACCTCTAGTCCCACTCATCACTTCCCTCTGGTGGTGCTCAATCAGTCAAGGAAATGTCAAGAGAAAATCATCCCAGTACACATGTCCTGCAGCTTCAAATCAGTAATGCGCGCTTAATTGGGCCTGGAAAGACAGCTCGGTAGTTCAAAGCATTTGCTGCTCATACAGAGGACCTGGGTTTGGGTTCCAGTATCCACATGGTACCTCAGAGCCACCTGTAACTCCAGTTCCAGGGGACCTCACACCCTTTCTGCCCTCTTCTGGCACTATACATACACAAAGTACACATACATATATGCAGGTAAACACTCATACACATAAAATAAAAATAAATAAATACTTTATTTTTAAATGAATAAAATTAGAAATTACATAAAATAAGTGAATATATAAAATGAAGACTAACAGCATATATACAAACATCTGATTCATGTAACTTCGGAACATACATTAATGATGTATTTATGTGTGTACAGGTCTAATGTGTGTCCTTGGGCTTCCTGGGGCCCTGAAAGTCCCAAAGTGAGTTCTAGGGAAAGAAAAATAATTTTATAGCTGCCAAGGATATCAAAGACTTAAAATATTTACTGAAGAGGAAGCCTGGCATGCTTCACCACAGAGGCCACTTTAGCAGTGAAGTCACCAACCACCAGAAAAGCATGAAAGCATTGTGACCCTCTTAAATAGACTGGAAGAGCACCTGACTGAGCAATGGAAGGGGGCAGCACATCATCTTGTCTGCCTGTGCAGTGACTCCAATTGCCTTGGCTCCTCGTGTGACAGTGAGTGACCGGGAACAGGCTGTGTGTACTGAGTCAGGCCTTGCAAGTGAGTTCTATAATGTATTTGAAAGCAGTTCTGAAGACAGAAGAATTTTATTTCCTTAATGAACTTCATGATATGTGAATTAGAGGGTTGTATCTCAAAAAAAAAAAATCAAAGCTGTTGTTTTTTTAACTAAAAAAAAAAAAGACTAATATTTCAGTAAACATTTCTGTACTTGATATACACTGTGGCTTTTTTTGTTTTTTAAGAACTATGTTTCCTGTGAAATAGAAAAATTCCTGTATCCATTACCTTTCTATAGCTGTGATAAAATACCGTGAGCAAGGCAACGTGTAAAAACTAATTTGGGGCTTATGGTTCCAGAGGGATAAGTGTCCATCACCAAAGGGCAGGAGGACTAGCAAGCGCCAGACAGGGCGGCAGGAACAGCTGAGCGCTCACACCTCAGACTGAAAGAGACAGGCGCTGGAGGACTCAAAATGCCCTTAATCTTCAGAAACCTCAAAGCCCTCTCTAGTGACATCCATCAGGGTCACTCCTCCTAAGCCTCTCCAAACAGCCACCAAGTGGGGACAAAGCATTCAAATACCAGAGACAATGGGGGACAATTGCTGCTCCCTGAAAGAAGAAAAGACTGGAGAGAAACAAACCAATCCTCTGTTGCCCACTTACCCAGGGAGGAGCTGGGAGAAGGGAAGGGGTTGGAATGGAGGTCCCCTGCTACCCACATCTTCAGGGAGGAGCTGGGAGAAGGGAAGGGTTTGGGATGGAGGTCCCCTGCTACCCACATCTTCAGGGAGGAGCTGGGAGAAGGGAAGGGGTTGGGATGGAGGTCCCCTGCTGCCAACATTCCCAGGGAGGAGCTGGGAGAAGGGAAGGGGCTTCAGTTGTGTCCACACCCTGGGAGAGAAAAGAGCTGCTTCTTCCTTGCCTGCAACAGAGTTTCTATTTCTAAAACCAGAAAAGAATCTACAGCCATGAAATACGCTCCAGCTCTTGCTGTCAAAGCTGTAGGCTATTCTAACCACCAACGTGGGATTTCCTGGAGAAGTTTTCCTTCTTTGGGGTTCTAATTACACTCTTAAAGGAGAAACTCGGAAATGACTTCTCAGGTTCTTTTTTATCTATAACTTTTTTGAGATTTTAATTACATCATTTCCCTCTTTCCCTTTCCTCTCTCCAACTTATCTATGTAACCCTACCCCTTTCAAATGCATGGCCTTTTCTTTCTTTAAGTGTGTGTGTGTGTGTGTGTGTGTGTGTTTCTAAACATATAAATACAACCTGCTTGGTCAGTATTATGTTACTTGTATGAATATGTTTTCAGAACTGACCATTGGTATTAGATAACCACTTGGGCTCTTTACAATGTTCCATACTCAAGTTCCTGTTGATGAGACAATATTTTTTTTGAATTTTTTTTTCTTAAAATCTTAAATTTATCTATACAAGTGTTTTGCTTCCACACATTTCTGTGCATCACATGAGTGCTCTTGGAGGCCAGAAGGGGATATCTGCGCTCCTAGAACTGGGGTAACAGATGGTTGTAAGCTGATGTGGATACTGGGAATTGAACCCAGATCCTCTGGAAAAGCAACCAGTGCTCTTAATTGCTGAACCATCTCTCCAAACCCAACACAATAGATATTTTTTTAGAGACTTTTCTGGGATCATGTAACAAAACAATAGATGAGTATAATTAGATTTTCAATTGGAACTTGCATGAATATGAAGATGATTGTGAACCCTCAGCCTGATTCCTGAGGGTAGGATGTCACCTTGATCTTTTTTTTTTTTTCACCAGAATTTATACTCACCACCGATTTTGTTAAAGAAAATGTGAATATCAAGAGATGGAATTTCTCAGTGTTACACGAATCTCCAGGAAAGACAGCCCTTTGTGAATGGTGACATCTGGGTTTGTGATCTGATCATTATCATTAACAAGTCATGAGGCCTGCGTAAAATGAGATCAGAAAAACCACACAGGTCCAAAGGCCTCTTGCAACGTATATTTTTCTCTTATTTAAAGTTCCTAAAATCACTTATACACTATTGATTATCTTCCTAAACTCCTTGTTCACGGCCATAAGAGAAGATAAACATCAAGGAGAGCCGTCTCAGACCAATGCATCCCAGATCAAGTTACAGTGTCCATCTAATGGCCTTGCAGTTCTCAGCTGAGCCAGCAAATACCTGTGAAGGTATATATTGATAATGAGGATAATTTCTAGTGGAGACCTTTGGGATATTTAATGTTTTAATGATAAGAAGAAAATGAGTTTCATTTCCTTCCCACAAACATTCATTTTCTTCACTGTCCAAGAGCCCAAGAGCCAAGGGAATAGTCCTAGGTGAGTCGAGCCACTTACACATGGCAGAGAGCAGGGGATAGCTCTGGTTCTTACTCTAGCCTGCAGCAGACACATGAGAGCTTGTTAAAATCAAGTTGCTAAGGGCATCTTGACTGATGTGGGGACAGAGTCAAGTGTTTCTATATTTCTAACTAGCGCCCACAGTACATGAGCCGCAGTCATGGAGTCAGGGCCCTACTTAGAGAACCATGGAACTGGGGAATTTTGGGCTGACACTTAGAGTCAGGGTATATTATCTCTCAGTGCTGTCAGAGTGGAACAGGACTGTGTCAGAGACTGCAGGTAAAGAGAGCACCTGTGTGTCAGCAGCGCCCTCTGCCTTTTTCGGTTCCAGCTTCCCTAGCGAGGTTGGGAGGTGTTCTTACAAACTCCCCAAGTCATTAGGTAGCTCCTATTGCACCATGTGTGAAGCAAAAGAGACCCTTTTCCTCCTGAAGCTCATTCGACTGCTGTGTGCCCTGAGAAGGGAACTTCAACAAGCGGGTACTTTCAGCCCTTACATAGTACATAGTGCACCATCTCCATCAAGAGCGACCCCCTCCCTGCTGGGTTAATCTTAGAAGTGTGGTCTCTGGCACTCCTTGAGTACCTATGGCATATGGAACTGCCGCAGGAGGGGCCACGGGAAGTGCAGCCATCTAAATGAACTGTGTAATTCACAGCAGAAGGTGGCATGTGGCACTCTGAGGACATGAATAAAAGTTCTCTGAGAGTCCAGACAGGATGATGTTTTCAAGAAGGAATCCTGGAGAGTTTTGTGTTATGGATTTTCTCCCCTCAAGGGCTTGCCCTTTAATACCTGGCAGTTAATACTTTTCATGGCGCCGTGAATCATTCACTTAGCGTCAATGGTATGACGTTGTCTCTCTAAGAATAAAACGAGAGAGAGCTGTGTAAGACAGAAGAAAGTACAGCACTAATGGAGTGGAAACCTTAAAGGGATAGATGCACGACTGTGCGCTCAAAGGAGTTCAGCAGGGCTCCCTCCTAACTTCGTCCCTCCTCCTCTTCCTCCTTGTGGTTGGCATTGGACGGTACGGAGATGTGTTGCTGATCCCTTGGGTCTTTTGTAATAGATGGAAGAATGTGTGTGTGACATTCAAACCGTGACACAACTTTGTATTTGATATGTATTTATTTTCCTTAGTTAAGCAGTTTTCATCATTCTAAAAATTAAGGTGGAAGGAAAAGTATCTTAAAGCCTTAAAAGGAGATAGAGAAAAAGATTCCCTAAGCTTGGGGGCTAGAGAGAGAGCTCAGTGGTTAAGAGCACTTGCTGCTCTTCCAAAGGACCCAGGTTTGATTCCCAGCACCCAAGAGCACAGCTCACAACCCTATAACTCTAATTTCAGGGGATCCAATGCCCTCTTCTGGTCTCCCAGGGCTCCAGCATACACATGGTGCACAGACATACATGCAGGCAAAACACTCATATGCATAAATAAAATAATCTGTAAAAGGTACCTATACCATATTATTATATTACAAAGAAAAATTTTAAAGTGGTCTCCATGAATAATAATAGTACAGCTTTAACTCAACTATTGTAAGTGTATTTCTTTCTAAAGTCATATTGAAACAAAGAAGACTATACTGTGATTTTTTTAATAAAGTAAATGATCATTCAATTTGCTTTAAATTCCAAACTCTAGGATACCACATCAGTACACTCCTTAAAAAAAAACTTCAACAGTTGTTTGGGGCATTTACAATCATAACTCCTAACTGCAGCTATTGATCAGGCCTACATATCTACTCTGAGCTAAGCCTCTCGCTCTCATATCCATCATCCAAAACAAAATGCACTTTAAGCATTTCTAAAGCCTAGGCTGACTCAATGAGATTGGGACTACAGTAACGTCGGGAGAAAGTTGGAGGTCTGTGCAGTATCATGGAAAGCACGTTACGTTTTGGTATTAACTAGCCACAAAACTCTGAAAAGTTCCCTTCACATCCTTGGGTCAGAGTGTCTTCCTCCACAAACTGGAACTTTCGATACACATTCACTGTGTTGCCTGACACTGCATGTCTTGACATTTAAACTCCTTTGCAAAGTTAAAAGGATGAAAACTCAGTCCAACTGTAGCCTTTGGGAAATGACTGGATTAGATGAGGCCATCACGGTAGTGCCCCACCACCATCACTACTGTGATTTCCTCAGAAAAGGTTAAAAGACAGAACACACATCTATACATGGTGCGCACGTGCGCACGCGCGCGCGCACACACACACACACACACACACACACACACACACACACCACAATGTCTCTTGTCTCTGTGACGCTTCTGCCACCTTGTCCCAAGAAGAACATCATCACCCAATCGGGCCCTCAACCCTGCAGGACTGTGAGCTGAACAGTTCTCTTCAATAAAATCAGGCTTCAGGTATTTCATTACAGCAACATGAAATGGGATATCGTAGACTTGATAATTAGTCTGGACTAGAGTAGGCATCAGGCTCCTAGGAAGCGTTCATTTACGAAAGTAGTCATAGGGGCCAATCCCACTTGCCCACGCTGCATTGCAGACTGCCCCATCAGAGGCCTGGCAGGTGCATTTCTTCTCTTTTCTTTCTTTTTTAACCTTTCTTTATAACCCATCACTGTTTCCCCTCCTTCCTCTCCACCCTGTCCCCTCCCACCTCCCCTCTGCCGGCCCCCCCTCCTCTTCCATTTCTATTCAGAGGACGGCAGGCCTCCCATGGATATCAACCAAACATGGCATGTCGTGTGGACGGCTGCACGAGGCAACCCAGTATGAGGAAAAGGATCCCAAAAGCCAGCAAAGAATCAGAGACATCTCTGTGCTCCCACTGTTAGGAGTCCCACAAGAAGACTAAGCTACACAACTGTAACACATACAGAGGGCCTAGGTCAGTCCCAAGCAGGTTCCCCTTGGTTGTTGGTTCAGTCTCTGTGAGCCCCTGTGAGCCCAGGTTAGTTGATTCTAGAGGTGTTCTTGTGGTGTCTTTGACCCCTCTGGCTCCTACAATCCTTCGTCCCTCTCTTCAGCAGGATTCCCCAAGCTCAGTGTAATGTTTGGCTGTGGGTCTCTGCATCTGTTTCCTTCAGTTGCTAGATGAAGCCTCTCTGATGACAATTGGGCTAGGCACCAATCTATGAGCATAGCACAATATCATTAGGAATCATTTCATTGATTTTTTTTTTTTTTTGCTAGTTGTGTTTGGTTCTAACCTAAGTCTCTGGGTTATCCAGCCTCTGGGCCCTGGCCCTCCAGGCAGTGCCAGGGGTAGGCTTCCTCTCATGGCATAGGTCTCAAGGTGGACCAGTCATGGGTTGGTCACTCCCACAATTTCTATTCCACCCATACTCCAGCACATTTTGTAGGCAGGACAAATTGTAGGTTGAAGGCTATGTGGCTGGATTGGTGTCCCAATCCCTCCACTGGAAGTCCTGTCTGGTTATGGGAGATGACCAGTTAGGGTTCTGTGTCTCCCGTGGCTAAGGTCTTAGCTAGGGTCACTCATAGGTTCCTGGGAACTTCCATTGCTCTAGGTTTCTAGCTCATCCTCAAGATGCCCCCCAGTTTCAGCCGTCTCTCTCAGTACTCTCTCCCTCCATCCTCTCCCAACATGACTCGTCCTGTACTGCCCCCATCCCCTCCTCCGCCCTCTATGTTTATTCTATTTCCCCTTCCCAGGAAGATTCATACATCCCCCCCCCCCCTTGAGCCCTGCTTAGCTTCTCTGGGTCTGTGAATTGTAGCATGGTTCTCCTTGACTTTACAGCTAACAGCCACTTATAAGTACGTACCATGTTTGTCTTTCTGAGTCTGGGTTACCTCACTTAGGATGATTTTTTTTTTTCTGGTTCCATCCATTTGCCTGCAAATTTCATGATGTCATTGTTTTTAACAGCTGAGTAATACTCCATTGTGAATGTTCCACGATTTCTTTATTCATTCTTCAGTTGAAGGACGACTAGGTTGTTTCCAGTTTCTGGCTCTTATGAATAAAGCTACTATGCACATAGTTGAGTAAGGGTTCTTGTGGTAGGATGGAGTGTCCTTTGGATATATGCCCAGGAGTGGTATAGCTGGGTCTTGAGGTACATCGATTCCCAATTTTCTGAGAAACCGCCATATTGATTTCCTAAATGGCTGTACAAGTTTGCATTCCCACCAGCAATGGAGGAGTGTCTCCTTGCTCCACATCCTCACCCGCATGAGCTGTCACTTATGTTTTTGATCTTAGCCATTCTGACAGATTAAGATTAGTCTCGGAGTCATTTTGATTTGTATTTCCCTGACAGCTAAGGATGTTGAAAATTTCTTAAGTGTTTCTCGGCCATTTGAGATTCCTCTATTGAGAATTTTCTATTTAGATCTGTATCCCATTTTTTTAATTGGATTATTTGGCTTGTTGATGTCTGGTTTCTTGAGTTCTTCATATATTTTGAATATTAGCCCTCTGTCAAATGTGGTGTTGGTTATTGTTCGAATTTCTAAAGGTCTTATAATAAAAACCTGGAAGCAGATATTGGTGTAAATGCTGAAAGATTAGAGAGACAAAGAAACAAGCTACCTCTTACCTCTAGGACTCCTCAGCCTAAAAAGCCTCAGCCAATAGGCCTCTAGCCAAATGAGCTTCCTCAGTTGAAAAGGCTTTAGTTCCTGTCTCCTCATGCCTTATATACCTTTCTCTGCCCACCCATATCATTTCCTGACTCATGCCGTGGGATGTTCTGTATGTCAAATGTATTGCTCTGATTGGTTAATAAATAAAATACTGATTGGCCAGTAGCCAGGCAGGAAGTATAGGCAGGATAAGCAGAGAAGAGAATTCAGGGAAGTGGAAGGCTGAGGC
>CABHPQ010147499.1:0-16559 GCA_902168405.1 Peromyscus aztecus
CAAGGGCTGAAATTCCCCAACTTCCTAGATGGAGCTCTGTGTCCCGCAGTTTACATGAGGGCCATCAGATGAGAGGGGACCATGTGGCTGTCCCCACCTGCTGTCACCCCCACCCGATGCTGCCAAGCATCAAGGGAATAGAAGCTGCCAGTGTTGGCATTTGAAGCGTTTTTCCTTCTGTATCTATGATTTTGATTTGGGTAAAATAAAGGGTCAGCCAGAGGATTGGCAACTGTTTTTTTTTTATAACCCAGAGGAGAATTTCTGAATGCACACATGAGGTGGAAGACTTTCCACTCTCTGGCTGAGTGGAAGTGTAAGGAGCACACCTGCTGGCCGCACCCTGAACGTTATGTGTTTGTTCATCTGGTAGACAGTGCCGGTGAGTTTTCAGTTTGAAGATGATCTTCATCCTTTCAGCAAAACTTCCCTTAGTGACAGAATTGCAGTTCTTAGACTTGTTGGATTCAATTTGCTAAATGTCTATAAGGCTTTTGCATCTATATTCTCAAAAGACATTGGCTAAACTTTTCTTATAACATCTGTGTGGCAGATTTTGGTATTACTGTAATGCAGGCTGCATGGAATCTTCAAATATTGCCTCTTCTTCAGCCTTCTGCATAAACTTGACAATTCTTCTTCCTTTTCATTGTTTGGAGAAATACAGCAGTGAATTCACTTCTGTGGTAGATGGAAAGCTATTTGGACTTTTTTTGGATGTTTCTTTTACACACACACACACACATACACACACACACATTTTCTTTTCATCTGTGTTGTCAAATTTAAGAACATAGAGTTAGTTATTCTGTTGTTTTCCTTTTTAACATCTATAGGCTCTACAGTGAGTTCTCATTCCGGACATCAGTAATTTGTGTCCACTACTTTCCTCAGTCAACACAGTTTCAGGACCATCAATTCTACTGATGAGCCCTAAGGTCCAGCATTTGGTTCTACATCACATCAGCCTCGATTTTCTTTGTTATCGTCTCTCTTATGCCATCGATTTCTGTTATCTTTACCTTTTATTCTCACGTCAGGTTGAAGTTGCTATTTTTCTAAGTTGTAATTAAATACATGAAGTTAATAGTTTCAGATGTTTCTTTTCTCTACTGCAGACATTTTAGCATTGCAAAGGATTGGTGACTCTCCTGCTAAAGCTGCAGGGCCACAGACTGCTCTCATTCCCATTCAGTTAAAATTTTAATTTAGATTTACTATTTTTATTTTTTCATTTTTCTTTTTATTATATTCTCTATTATTTAAAATAATCTTAAATTTAAATATAATTTGATTATATTTTCACCTCCCCCAGATTATTTCCCTTTACATTATTTCCCCTTCCCTACCCACTCAACTTTAAATACTTTTTCAAATAAACAAACAAAACCCCAATACAAAATAACCCCCCCAAGCCAATAAAACAACATTAAAAAAGAAAACAAAGACAAAAACAAAAAATAACCCACCAAACTATAGCCAAATAAAAGCACACATGTACGTGTGTGTGCACACACACACATATACATACACACACACAAACACACACACACACACACACACACACACACACACACACACACACACACAAATACTGTGGAGTCCATTATTTCTTGATCAACTACTCCTGAACATGAAGCCTGTCCTGGAGTGGTTGATATACCCAGTGTCACTCATTGAAGACAACTGAATTTCCCTCTCCTGGTAGGTATAAATGACTCTAGTAGCTAGGTATTCATTCATTCATTCATTCATTCATTCATTCATTCATGTTTTTAAAAATATAACAAATGAAAATATTAGCTGCCATGTCAAAGTTGGACAAGACAAACCAGCAGAAGGAAAAGAGCCCAAGAAGGAACAAGAGTCAGAGACCGACTCACACCCACACTCAGGAATCCCATAAAAACACTAAACTGGGAGCCATACTATATATGAAAAGACCTGCTGAAGACCCGTGCAGATCCTGTGGCAGCCTGCTCCGGCTCTGTGAGTTGCATATGACTTGCATAGTTGATTTAGAGGGCTTTGCTTTTTGGTGTCCTCCATCCCCTTGGGCTCCTATCTTCTTTCCACCTCCTCTTCTGAGGGAATTCCCTGAGCTCTGAGGGGAGGGATCCCATTTAGGGTTGAGTGTTCCAAGGTTTCTCACTCTCTGTGTATTTGGCTATGGGTCTCTATATTTGTACCCACCTGCTGCAGGAGGAAGCTTCTCTGATGATGGCTGAACAGGGCACTGTTCTATGAGTATTGAAGAATTAAATTTATTATTTTTAAAACACTTTGAAGTATTTTATTTAGTTTATAAATATGTAGGTATTTGGTGATTTTTTCCCCCATTACCAATTTCTATTTTAATTCTGTTGAGGCTGGAGAACATTTATGCCTTGTGTGTGAGCTGAACTCTGTCTGCTTTATCATCTCATAGCTCAGAATACAACGTAGCTTTCTGCTAAGTGTTTGGACCTGAAGTGTCCATATTTGGAGGTTTGATCCTGACCCTTGTGGTCTTACTGAAGTTGGTGAAGCCTTCAGGAAGTGGGGCATGGTGGAAGGAAGTTAAGGTACTGGGGTCATGCCTTTGAAGGGGGTACTGGGATCCTGGCTCCATCCCTTCCTGTCCCCATCACACACTCCATCTCTGACTTTCTCTCTGTCTTTGTACCTGCCCCTGTCTCTTCCTCATTTCCATTCACAAAATGATGTGCTGCCTCACAGGCCCCAGACTGAGGCCTCTCAAACCTTGAGTCAAAATAAACCTGTCCATCTTTACATCGACTGTCTCATCACAGTGACGAAGCTCACATACTTAGTAAGCACCCAGTGTGTCTCTGAAACAAACAGTTCTGCTGCATTTGAAATAGCATGGGGCTGAAACGTACCGGAAGTGTAACTTACCCTATACTGTGTCACTGTGTCTTTGCTGTGAGTATATGACTCAGGTCACAACTTGGCAGGCATTTCAACTACTCTGTATTTTTACTGAGTTTATGTCTGCTTGCCTGATAAGTTATTGGTGAAAAGGTATTGACGTCTGTAACACGACAGCATCTCTCTAAAATCAGTTTTTGTTTTGTGAACTTTTAGTTTTGTTATTGGCTGCACAGACGTTCTTGGTGGATAGAATGCGCTGTTATGATGAAGTGACATTCTTTATCCTCAATAGCATTCTTTGCTCTAAA
The DNA here is from genome assembly GCA_902168405.1 of Peromyscus aztecus. NCBI lineage: Eukaryota > Metazoa > Chordata > Mammalia > Rodentia > Cricetidae > Peromyscus > Peromyscus aztecus. Next base: position 3,183 of record CABHPQ010147499.1, read on the forward strand.
ATGTCCTTTCTCTGGAATTACCTCCACCAATTCCTTTGTTTATTTTTAGCATGCCATCTTCTTATCTGCTCTTTATATTTAGAGTGGGTGTTTGGTGCAGGGTCCCTGGGTCTTAGTTTTTTAAGTTTTTAATATGCCTTTAATTAAGGGAATTTGGACCATTTAAGTATGATTTAGTTAAATCTCCTCTCTCTCTCTCTCTCTCTCTCTCTCTCTCTCTCTCTCTCTCTCTCTGGCTAGGCTCTTATGTAGCCCAGGCTGTCCACAAACTTGCTATGTAGTTGAGGATGATCTTGAACTTAGAGACCCTCCCACCTCTACCTCCTCAGGGCTGTCATTACAGGTGAGTGTCACAGCATCTGGTTTATACAGGGATGGAACCCATGGCTCCATCCCTTGATATTTCTCTTTCATCTGTTCCATTTGTTTTTTGTCTTTTTTTAATCTATGATTCTAATTTGTATTTTGTGGTTTATTAGCTGTAAATCTTTTTAGTGATTACTTTGAATTAGAATCTAAATATTGGACTCATTGTCGTCAATCTTCAAGTTATCTCCTTCTCCGGGAATGTGGGTCCGATGCTCCCCTCAGTCTTTGTGATGTCGTTTTGAACTATAGTTTAGGCATTATAGATCTTTCAAAGCATGACTGTGACTTTTCTTCAAATAGTCAATATACTAAAAATGTTAGCCAGGCGGTGGTGGCGCACGCCTTTAATCCCAGCACTCGGGAGGCAGAGCCAGGTGGATCTCTGTGAGTTCAAGGCCAGTCTGGGCTACCAAGTGAGTTCCAGGAAAGGCGCAAAGCTACACAGAGAAACCCTGTCTCGAAAAACCAAAAAAAAAAAAAGTTAGTTAGTGGGAAAAATGTCATTTACACTCATGTTTGCAATGCTCTTTATTTTTTTCTCTGTGAGATCCTTTATATCATCTTAGGTTTGGTGGCCGAGGAGACAAGTGTGATGTGTGCTCATAACAGAGTATTACTTGGCCATGAAAAATGGAATCTTGACATATTCAGTGCTAGAGATTACCATGAAGTGAAGTACGCTGGACTTAAAGAGACAAATGTTATGTTCTTTTTTGTGTATAAAACTTAGAGGGGAAGGAGTTGAAAGTTAAAGAGGGGATACAGTGAGGGGGAAGAGGGCATAAGAAAGAATCACAGAGTGGACGCTAGGGCCCAAGTACATAGGATATAGGGTCATCATGTCACAATGACGCCTGTTACATTGTACAATTAGCACACCCTAATGGGAAGAGTCCAAGGCTCTCGTGTCTGCCTGGCTACAGATACAGAAACTAGATACCACAAAAACAAATAACCCAATTAAAAATGAGGTACATATCTAAACAGAGAATTTTCAAAAGAGAAAACTCAACTAGCTGAGAAACATTTAAATAAATTTCAATGAGCTGGGCGGTGGTGGTACATGCCTTTAATCCCAGCACTTAGAAAGCAGAGACAGGTGGACCTCTGTCAGTTCAAGGTCAACCTGGGCTACAGAGTGAGTTCCAGGAAAGGCACAAAGCTACAGAGAATACCTGTCTTGAAAAAAACCAAAATAAATAAATAAACAAGTAAGTAAATAAATAAATGTTCAACATCCTTAGCCATCAGAGAAATGAAAATCGAAACTCCTTTGGGATTCCATCTTACACCTGTCAGAATGGCTATGATAAAAAACAAATGACAGTTCATGCTGGTGAGGATGTGGAGCAAGGGGAACATTCTTCCTTATACAGCCATTATGAAAATCAATGTGGTGATTCCTCAGGAAGATGGGGATCTATCTCTCTCAAGATCCAGCTATACTGCTCTTGGACATGCACCCAGTGGACACTTCATACTACCACAGAGACACTTGCTCAGCTATGTTCATTGCTGCTCTATTCACAGTAGCCAGAAACTGGAAACAACTTAGATGTCCCACAACAGAAGAATGGATAAAGAAAATGTGGAACATTTGCACAATGGAATATTATTCAAATGTTTAAAAAATGCAATCATGAAATTCAGAGGCAAATGAATAGGACTAGAAAAAAATCATCCTGAGTGAGGTAACCCAGATGTGGAAAGATAAAAGTGGTATTATTCACTTATATGTGGATATTAGCTGTTAAGTCAATAATAACCATCTATGATGCATAGAATCACAGAGGTTAGATATAGAGTAAGAGACAGGGAGGGAGGAGGCAGATAGATCTTCCTAGGAAAGGGAAATAGATATGGGTGGATGAGGGGGCTGTAATGGGAAGATCAAGGATCAAGTGGGTAGGGGGAGAGAAGATGGGGACAAGGGTGGAATACCAGGGGAGACAGCTAAAATTAAGGCCATTTGAGGGGTAGTATGCAAACCTGAAAAAGTAGACGCTTCCTACAATATATACATGGATGAAGGTGATCTAAACGAAATCACCAATGGTGGGGTCAGAGCCTCAGCTGGACATCTCTCGTCACCTCATGAAGTTTCCAGTCCTGGGATTGGGTTACATCTAATTGAGTTGTTGGGCAAACGGGTTCCATGGGAACCTCCAAACAATCCCTTGGTTGCCGAGACGATAGGTTGCTCTCTGCAACCTGATTACAAAGCCCCATTGCTGAAGACAATGCCAATGCAACTCACTGAACATGGAGAAGCCAAGTTGGTTCCTATGTGAAGCCTTCATCTGTATGTGCTAACATCTTTCATACAGAAAGGCTGTCTGCATGCTTCAAAAGGAGACATGTAAACACCAACTCTGCTGGATTGTTTTATGTTAACTTGATGCAAGCTAGACTTACCTGAAAGAGGGGAACCTCAATTGAGAAAATGCCTCCACAAATCTAGTTGTAGGGCATTTTCTTAGTGATTGATGGGGAAGGCCCAAGGCATTCTGGGTGGTGCTATCCCCAGGCTGGTGGCCATGATGAACAAACCAGTAAGCAACACCCCCCTATGGCCTTGGCATCAACTCCTGTCTCTGGGTTTGAGCCCTGATTGAGTTCCTTTCCTAGCTTCCTTCAATTGTGGACTGTGATGTGGAAGTATAAGTCAAATAAACCCTTTCCTTACCAACTTGTTTTTGGTCATTATATTTAATTACAGCAGTAGTAACCCAAACTAGGTCAGACATTGGTACCAGGAATGAGGTATTACTGTGAGAAGCCTGGCTGTGTTGTTTGCTGAAAGGATTTTTTTTTTGCTTTGGGACTTTGGACTATAAAAAGAAGGTGGGGGCTCTAAGTGGGGGCATAAAGACCATCCTAGTAGGAGCATGAAAGCTAGTGCTGAGGGAAATTTGAAGATTTGAGATTGTGGGGTCACAGCTCAAGAAGTTTCAGAGGGGAAAAATATTAGTAAGTGGCCTAGAGACCGTTCTTGTGATATTTGAGCAAAGAATGTGGCTGCCTTTTGCCTTTGTTCTAAGCCTGAGGTTAAACTGAAGACTTGGATTAATGGCCTTGGCAGAAGAGATTTCAAGACAGCCTAATATTGACTTTGTTGTGTAGTTATTAGTAATCACTCTTGCAGATCTATAATCAAAAGGAGCAAGCTGGACAAAGAGAAATACAAAATATACAGTTTGAGGAGAAAAGGAGCACCAGCAAGTGTAATGAAGCTAAATCATTGCTCAAGGAGATAAAAAGTTTAAAGAAAAGCCTGATGCCAAATGGAATAAAGAGATTGGTGACCTCAGGGCAAGACCTCTCTCAGCTAAACTTCCAACTTGTAAAAAGAATTAAAGAAAAGCTTAAGCAGTGAAGAATATTGATGGGAACCATCAACAATAGACTACTGATACAAATGTAACTGAGCAAAGGGGCCAGCCACATCAAGCATCAAAATTTGGCAGTTTGGGACTGATGGACCGGCTTTAGAATCAAGAATACAAGAAGGGGGTTGTGGAATTTCCTTTGTGGCTAAGGAAAACCACTGAGGCCAGGCATACAGGGGTGTCCCTGAATGGAGGCCCAGAAAGGCCACTGCATGAAGCTGTGAGGTGAGGCCTGGACTGTGTTGGAGACCACACAATGTTGGAGATGTCAGAATTGTAGGATACCTGTGAAGGGTGTGGAGCCAACCAAAGATAGAGAATGTGTTGCAGTCAACAAAACTGAAAGGAGTTAAACTTCTAAAGGACACTTTGACATTGGACATGGAGATGCAGAATTTTGAGTTTTTCCTGCTGGTTTTTGGTCTTGCTTTGGTCCAGTATTTCCTCAATACACTCCCTTTTCTCCTTTTTGGAATGTCCTTTGCATATGTGTTATGGTTTCCAGTTTAGTGTTTTTATGGATTCCTGAGTGTGCAAACAATTGGGTCTCTGCCTCTCTATCTGTTTCTTGCACCTTTGCTTGGGCTCTTTCCCTTCTGTTTGTTTTGTCCAATTCTGATGTATTTGTTTTTATTTTATTTTATTATTATCCCTTAGAAGCCTGTTTGCTTTCTGATGAGAGACAGAATGGGGTGCATCCGGATGGGAGGGGACATCGGGAGGAAACAGGAGGAGTAGAGGGAGGGGAAATAATAATCAAGATATATTATGTAAGAAAAAAGTCCCTTTTCAGGAAAAGAGGGAGAAATTGCTCTCCTTCCCATTGATGAAGCACGTATGTCCACGGTAAGAAACAAATGCCCAAGTTTGAGGTGGATAAAGTTCTTGATTCATTACTTAGGCAATGTAGGGCTTTGTCTTACCCAGGGGCTGGAAGGAGATATCCCAAATATTCCAAAATCAGCTGTCACAGGACAATTCTGTTTACTGTTAGATCCATCACACATGAGGAATAAAGGATAAAACAAGGAAATTTTAATTGCAGAGTTTTGTCCCAAACTTTTGAAGCATTTTAGGGTCCAGATATAGGCGTCAGTCATTTCGAAGGCCGCAGTGGTGATGAAACCCTCCCAGTGACAACAATTACTGTATGACTGGCTTAGTTCTCCTGCAGTTATGAGTAATGATGCTGTCTTGGTTGACATTTGTCAGGGGAGAGAATGAGGTTTGGCCATCCTTCTCACCCCTCACTCCCCAAAAAACATGGTGAAAATTAATTCAGGTCACTATGGTATGATCTGGATTTGAGCTTTTTCTTTTTCCAAATGAACAAATCCTGTGCCACTAACAGGACTTTGCTCTGCAAATTCAAGGAGGAAATGGACAGTGAGTGAGGTTCCCAGAAGTCTTTGAGCAGTATGGGAGTTGTGGGCTGCCACCTGACCAGGAACTTCACTTTGTGGCGGAAAAACCTCATCTGTTCTAAAGGAGAGAAACACATGGGTCAAGGGGACACATTCATCTTCAGGACCCACAGGGAGAGACTGGCCCAGAAGAGAGGACCACATGCTTCCTTCAGGACTCAGGTGCAGAGAGCAGCATCCTGCTTCACTGTACAGGTGTGAGCTGGGAAAGGAGGCCAAGGTGAAGAAGGTGAAGAGGAAGGACATGGCCTGCACCATAGTGCCCTTGGGTGGTGTTTTCATGGCCGTGTAGAGCTTCCATTAACTTTGCCAGTAGACAGCTGTGGATAAATAGAGAGTCATTCATCACATCTGAAAAGCCTGGGCTCAACTGTTATGAATCAGAAACTCCACCCATGAGTGTGCCATCCATCTGCACATCTCTGCCCCCAACAGCCCAGTGGCTTGTTTGGTGAGCCTTTGTTCTGAGAGATAGATTCCTGCAACTCTTTCCTAAAACAGAGTCTTAGGATTTTATGATTCTTTACCTGGTGGTGGAAAGGAGATGAGTCAGGTTTTGTTTCAACTATATTTACTTTTCCAAAGCCTGGAGGTGCCCTGTTCCCTCTGTGCATAGGAAAATGGCTAATGAAATGCTGTAATTAATGTAGCATTATGAAACATGAACGGGGGCTGATGGGTTGGGCAGAGACTCAGTCACTGTCGGCTCTTTTTTAGATGTGGAAGGCACTCCACAGGAAGAGTCAATGGGATGGACAGAGGATTTGATGTATTGGATGCTGGAGTCCTGGGGTTCTTGATCCCACCGCCCTTGCACCATGAAGGTTATTCCAAAGCTTGTGACTGTGTGTTCTGGCCTGTGCTCAGTCATCACCTCTCATGAGATTCTGATTCATAAACATATTAATTGCACAAGGAGTCCTGCACATAGGTGGGAGTGTCTCAGAGGTTAGCTACATTATGGAAAAAGAATCTCTGAAAATTTCCCAGGAAGTGGTCAGATCTTTAGAGTGGGGGGTGTTAATCCACCTGGGATGACAACACCCTGTAGTGTTAAATAAAATTAATAAAATTCACAGGGACAGCAGATATTGGTATGTTTTGTCCTTTACACAGGAATTCTAGTTCCTTTAAAGATTCCTCAGGGAGGAGCCTTATCCACCAGCTAGCTCCTCTCCAGTGGTGCTCTGTGGCTGGGTAGCCTGTGGGCTGGGCTCTTGTCTATTCAACTTGCATAGTGCTATTAACACAGTACTCCAGATGTGTCCATATGGTGCTCAGCTTCAGGTCCTTGAAAAGGCTCCTTGGTTCCAAGAAGTCACAGTCTAGAAATGACACCTTTGCAAAACCCCTCAGCTTGTGTGCCAGGGTGATGCCCAGCTCCTGTCTTGCCTCCTGCTGACCAGATCACCCAGCCTTTGTCCCTACCCGCCTGCTCTGTTCTCGCAATGAGACAGATGGATTTCTAAAAGATGACGACCCCTCTAATTGTATCCTATCCTAACGCTTGAGTTTTAAAAGACCTCCACATGGACTTTTACTAATCTGGGCCACCACCAGCCTGGGACCCTGGCAGGCACAAGCTTTCTAAGACCCTCTCCATCTGTCCCTGAGGGGCCTCACTCTGTTGATCCTCAGTATATTTTCCAGTGTCTTCTTTAGGGATGGTTCTGTCAGTGAAGGGACTTCGGACAGGTCAGGGCAAAGGTATTCTACTGGACACTGTCCAGATGCCTGCCTTGCCTGCCCAAGGACACTGTCCCCAATGTCTGAGCAGGGTGCTGTTTATGCACACATGTCTGTGCATGAATTCTGTAGATAACTTAACCATGGTCTTTACCTGCCTAGAAGCTCACTGGGTAGGGTGAGAGCTATGAAGGCTTTAGAATCCTGGGATTCAGCAGTAAGAATTCAAAAGTGGGGCCTGGGGCTCCTGGTTCAGAGCCTCATCCAAGGGCAGAGACACTGGAGGCACTTTAATCATGGGCCATGGGGTATTCAGATCCCGGGGCCTTGATCTGGACAGCATTCCCCAGCCCAGGTGTGTCCCTGACCTGCACTAGCCACTGTTGAGAAAGCTCAGCTTCCGGTATCTGTGCCGTCAGGGAAGGGAACTTCCTCTTGCTCTGCGTGTTCTATGGAGCAGGTGTTGCGGGTGTAAACCATTACTGGATCTTTCCTGCTAGTGCTGCTCTAGCCATGCACCTGGAAGTCCCCCCACATGTCCTGTGGGAGCAGGACCACTTTCCCACGGTAGCAGACAGGCAGGTCCTGTCAACTAAGGATCACTTCCAATTTCCCCGTTTATAGTCTTGTGGCTACTAAACATCAATAATCCCACCCGGCCTCCTTGTCATAGGGAGATTGATGGAGCACGTCACCTCTCATATGAGGATATTTAAATGAGGATCACACTCCGTCTGCATCCCATTTTCCTGCTGAGCAGGAGTGCAACCCTATTAAATCAAATTATACGTGACTTTTAAAACTTCCCTTCTCAGCATCCAATTGAAGAGGCAAATTCCATCATAATACATTGACCCTTTTATGAGTAAATTGACTACTCAGTCTTTGGGGGATTTTTCAAGCTCCCTTTCCATATTAGGAATCAAAGGGCAGGTGTCAGGCCTGGCAAGAAGGACCCTGAGCTCGTGGTGGTACCGTGGCTGGATCTGGAGAGACGGTCCTGGCTACAGCTCACCTAACCTTGGAACTTTTCAAACTCACTGAGTCAGCCCCTAGAGACAGCAAACGGGTTCTGCAGGTGTGGAGTGAGTGAACTCCAACATCCGGGTAAAGTGAGCCAAGGATGGAAAATAAACCAAAGTCAGAACATTTAGACGACGGTGGAGACGGCGAAAGACCTGAAAAGAGTCGAGTCAAGAGAGGAAGTTGACACAAGAGACAATCTTAGCCCATCCCTGTATAACTGGAAGTGTCACATTCTAGTCAGGTGCTGTTACAGGATCTAGAATCCAGAGGTGACTATCTCACCTCAGATTGCTGATCCAGTTGGGGTTTACTGTGCTTTGGTTGGGCAGAAGTCTTCTGATTACCATGCACACATTTATATCCACACCTCACACATAAACCCAAGCACACATGGATGCACCTGTAGACCTCCCAGACATGTATTCTCATCCCACACATTCATGGATGCAGGCACACACACAAATATCCACACATACACCATAATACACACTTGCATAGATGCAGAAACAGATATGTACATACATACACACGCATACACCTGCACACCATTGCACAAATGTGCATATGTGTAGGCTCAAATATGTGCAAGTAGACACATGCAAACATCTGCATGCTGGGCTAAGCTATGGGAAAGGGTGTTCTGATAGAAATCCAGAAGAAAAAAGACCAAGGATTAAAAGGGCTTTTGAAATGTTCCCTCTTGTTAGAGGACAAAAACAAAGTGGGTAATGGAATGTATTTATTAGTGTGTATCGAATCACTGGCTTGCTGAAGTTGGCATTGGTGTCTGTCACAACACTGCCAACCTCGCCCTACCATCGGGGAGTGTCCAGGGGGTATGTGATTCCCACAGTCTTTCCATTCCTTGTAGATAATTGTGTTTTCACCTCCAGGAGCATCTGGAATTTACCCTTCATTCTTAGAAATCAGATTTCACCAGGTATGGCAGGATATACTTTCTGGCGAATTCTACAATCCAGATGTTTAGTCCTGCCTTGGAATTTGAGAAGTTTCCTTACACTGCTTCTTTCTGGAGCCGCTGGTTCTTGCACTGTGGCGTGGTTCCCCCACTCTCTAGTCTGGGTGTTGTGCTTTGGAGCTCTTCAGCCTCCCAGTTTATCATTTTGCTGGGTTTGTTGTTGGTTTGGGGCTGTGGGGTTTTCATTGGAAAACTCTTAGCTTTAGAGAGTTTTCTATTCCATTATTTTTATTTGCATATTTTTCCTCCTCCAATTTCTTCATGAATTCTATTCTATCTCCTTTTTTAATTTCATGAACATCTCAACGCCCTGCTATTCTGCCTGACTCATTAATTTATTGGCACACATTCATTGTACACAATGCTAGGTTCATAAAGTTCAAGTATATTGTGTATTTTGACCATGATCACCCTCAAACCCCCTTTTCTCTCCATTCCCATTTTCCCCTCTCACTCTGTCCACCATCCGTCATTCTCTCTGGAAAATACTCAGAGGTGGTAGGGCTGGATCATCTCCTATGTCCATGGTTTTCATAGAGACTACATGAGCTTACATTCTCACCAGCAGTGGTGCTGTTTTTCCAGCATCCTCACTGGCATTTGTTATTATTGGTTTTTGTGATACTCATTATTACTTGGATGAAGTGGGATGCCGATATCTGTCCCTCTGTCCTATTGTGTGTAACAAACACACATGCAGATCACTCCCCCATGCTCCTTTTTCTCATCAGACACATTTGATTAAATACAGAGCCTGGGAGAGGCGCATTACTAACTTTCCATCACTGTAATGAAATATGTGGTATCGTTAGTTTATAAAGGGAACAGATTGATTTTTGGCTGAAGTTCTGGAAGCTCCAGACCATGGTTGATCAGCCTCGTTTGCTTTTGGCGAGCTGTCACAGCATGAAGGAACACTTGATGGATCAAAACTGATCACCTCACAATCCAAGAAACAAAGTGGATCAAAAGAGAATGAGTTCCACGATTCTGTTTAAGAGTACACATCCCCAGTGACCTCAGGCCTTCTCTTAAGGTACAGTTTCCTAAGTTACACCCATGCCAATAGCACAGAGCCCAAAAGCCAAGCTTTCAACACATGGGCCTTTCCAAACTATTGCAAAAAAATCACCTTGAAAATAGGCAGCAGTGAGGCCAATAACAGAAGACCATGAATAAGGACGCCATGGTCTGGCTCATAGTTTTGATTAAAAGGTAACAGTGGGTGGCAGAACTTTCAGTTAAGGAAGCTTCTCTATGCAACAAATGGAAACATTACAGAAAAACCACAGCCAATCAAAATGCAGAGTTGTGGAGCCCTCCTGCCACATCTACAAAACAACTCCAGCACCCAAAGAATCACAGTGGAGAAAAAGGCAAAAGATTGTAAGAGCCAGAGACAAGTTGCTGTGACAGACTCCCAGAGATATCAGCAGGTACACCTAAGGAATGCTGAGAGCAAGATAAATAGTCTTCTCCAGGGAAGAGCGCATCAACTGGTTGTCCAATACGGAATGGTCAGCCCTGAAAACACATGCAAGTAACACTATACAGACTGAACAGGTTGTATTTATGTATTTAGTAATATACATGTATGTATGTAACAACAATTAATGAAAAAAGAGGCCATTAATTGAAAGAGCAAAGAGGGGATTATGGGAGGTTTTGGAGGGAGGAAAGGGTAGGGGGAAATGGCATAATTATATTATAATCTCAAAAAATAAAAAGTAATTTTTTTCATGGAAGAAGTCAACTGTACCAACAGAACGCTTGAGAGATGTCCTATTGAAAAGTTAGCTTCCTGTATTAGTCAGGGTTGTGTAAAGGATTGATTGGATAGGGTGTGTGTGTGTGTGTGTGTGTGTGTGTGTGTGAGAGAGAGAGAGAGAGAGAGAGAGAGAGAGAATGTGTGAGTATGTGTGAATGTGTGTGTGTATCTCTCTCTGTGTGAGTATGAGTGAGTGTGTGTGTGTGTGTGTGTGTGTGTGTGTGTGCGTGTATGATTTGTTAAACTGGCATATAGGCTATGGTCTGGGTAGTTCAATGGGTGTCTCAAGACAGAAAGTCAAGAATCCTGTAGTTATTCAGCCCATGAGTTTGGGTGTCTTAGCTAAGAATGTTTCATTTTAAACATTTCAGTTTCAGTTTCTGGCTTTAATTTTATTTAAAATATATAAATAGATTTTGGCTTAGGATTAGGACAGAATTTCCAAAAATTACCAAGATGGCCCTAAATATACTTCTGCCATTTTGTACTTCGTGTTTCTATGAAGCCATAATCTCCACATTTACAATTATAAAATGAAAATATCAGTCAACTCTGAACAATGTTAAAGATGCTGTGTCCTGAAATAAGATAAAATATTCAGCCAAGATCTAATTCTTTAGCAAAAATAAAGATCATCCAACCTATTAGAATGTAAATTTGCTTTCATCTTTAATAAATGATATAATTATATCTATAGCAAAATTGCATTAAAATACATTTCTTTGTAATTTTTTAAATCAGTAAATATTTGATTTGTTTGGCTATTTTATGTACCTATGTACTCAGAGGAATACAAGTATTTCTCAGGCAAAAAAAAAAGAAAAATATCATTAGTGGAGGAAGTCTACATAAGTCTCAGTAAGAAGAAATCTTATTTTATCTTGATGACTAGGGTAATTAAATGCTGATGCGAGATGCTCAAACAGTGAATTTTTGTGTTCAGGAAACACAATGAAAGCCCACAAAGGCTCAGTGGCCTCTCTAGTGTCCCCTCTGGGTCATCAGGGGTCTCTGCAGCAAACTCTGCAGCCCAGCAGAGTTCCTGGTGCAAAGGTGGGGTTGGTGAAAACTCAGGTGGCGTGGTGAGCATTTAACCTGCAGCAAGAAGACACCAGCAAGCAGGATGCCAGCCCAGGAAAGGGACGTGCGCATCACAAGCTCATGCCGGCAAAGTCGGGATGTGCAGAGGACAGTATCAGAGTCTCTGTGTGCCGAGAAAGTCGGGACGTGCAGTGGACAGTATCAGTCTCCCAGCAACTCTTTTTTTTTTTTGGTTTTTCGAGACAGGGTTTCTCTGTGTAGCTTTGCGCCTTTCCTGGAGCTCACTTGGTAGCCCAGGCTGGCCTCGAACTCACAGAGATCCGCCTGGCTCTGCCTCCCGAGTGCTGGGATTAAAGGCGTGCGCCACTAACGCCTGACGACCACAGCAACTCTTTATAAAGGAAAAACATTTAATTGGGCTGGCTTACATTTTCAGTCCATCATTATCGTGGTGCAACATGGTGGCCTGCAAGCAGACACGGTGCTGGAGAAGTAGCCGAGTTTCCTGCACCCTTGTGCAGGCAACAGGAAGTGGTCTCAGACACTGTTGTGGCTTGAGTGTGTATGAGACCTCAAAGTCCACCTCCACAGTGACACACTTCCGCCAATAAGACCACACCTACTCCAACAAGGCCACACCTCCTAATAATGCCACTCCCTTTGGGGGGCCATTTGCTTTCAAACCACCACCGGGAGACAGGAGTCCTGCACCCTGCCTGGTGGGCTAGATGGTGGAGAGCGTCTAGCACTGCCATCCATTTTCTGGCTGTTCTAACTGAAGCTCAGAGCACGCTCCTTTGTGCCTCCTCTGGCTGCCCAGAGAACCATTCTGAGGTTAGTGAACGTAGCATTTCACCCATTCCTTTTTGCTCCAGCTCATATTAGGAACACGTTCCTCACTCCATTTCCCCCGCTGCCATCATCACCACCCTGTGTCTTCAAATCCGTGAGCTCACCACTGGGTTCCTTTTAGTAAATTGCATTTTGATTTGAAGTAATGAGTGAGGGTGTCTTGGCTTTTATAATGAACAGGACTTAATTTAGTGTATTTCCAAAGTGCCTCTGAAAAGCCCTATTTGGGGACACCATTTGTCAGATAAGCAGTAGGCAATAGCTCTCTTGTCATGGAACCAATGCTATTCTGTCATTAGTAAGAACAGCATGCTCCCATTTAGGAAACACTGATGCCAAGTTGTCTTCCTAAGGGAATAGGTCCTGTGAGGAAGTGATGTGACGCGGCAGGCTGCTGTCACATGGACGTGGTGGCAGGGTCTGAGGAATTGCTGCTGTGTAGAGGGGTCGGCAACATGCATATGGCTCTCCAAGGCAGATCCCAGGCTGGCCTCGCTTGTCAACAAACCTCCTTCCCTGATTTCATGTGTTTGCCTGTGAGATGGAACACAGGGGCTGGAAAAGGGTTTGCCTTGCAGGCGTGGGGACCTGTGTTCGATCCCCAGGACCCACATAGGAAGACAAGTGTAGTGACGCACTTGTATAACCCAGTGCTAGAGAGATGGACAGGCAGATTCCCGGGGCTCTGTGGCCAGTTAACCTACCCTTGTCGGTAAAGTCAAGGCCTGTGAAAGACTTTGTCTTGATAGAAGGTAGGTAGCACTGAGGAATGGCACCCGAGGGTCTCCTCTGACCTACACACACACACACACACACACACACACACACACACACACACACACA
>CABHPQ010147499.1:16569-42309 GCA_902168405.1 Peromyscus aztecus
CACACACACACACACACACACACACACACACACACACACACACACACTACAGTAACTTGGTTCATTCTAACCTTATTTTTTGCCTCTTGTGTGTGGTTTTGCTTTCCTGTTCTGACTGGATCTATTTGAACTCCATTCTGGGCTTTCATTCATGAACAGGTCTGGTGTGTCACACTGGCGTGTACTGTACTATAATTGGTTCTGTACCTGGTAACCCAGCAGTATGTAGACCTGGGGCCCAGGCTCTCAGGAGTGGACCCCTTTGCTGTCTCTCCAGAATGCCAGGACCCATCTTGTGGGTCTGCTTGGGGTAACCTGGGACTTGGGAAGACCAGGAACAGCATTGACATTCCCTCCAGACTTTCTTCATCTGATAAAGGGCAGGCCAATCACAGATACCACCCTGCCTTGACAGATGTCTGTGTGTCTTTCTTGTGGCTGATGACCCCAAGATCATAGAGAACCTTTACCTTAGTGGCTTCCCTGTATGTGGAAGTACAGTTTCTGCCTACTGTCTCGATGACACCCCTTCGTGCTAGGCTAAGAAGTAGAAATTGCTGAGACTACTAGTGGACGACGTTAGAATCCTGGTGGGGGTCTAGAAGATTCAAGGTATATTCAGCATTCACAACACAAAGATCATCAAAGGCCGGCCACAGACGTCTGAGTTCCTGAACTTGTGAGCCGTGGATGGTGGGTGGGAGAGGTGGGGCTCAGTGCCTTCTACATAGCTACATATATGCATATCTGCAGGCTAGTGGTCAAATGCACAGGTTTTTTAGAACTTCCCGTGGAAGAACATTTGTTTCCATTCACTTAAACTACAGGTCTAATTAGTTGTTACTCTGAATTACTAAGGGCTAAAACGCTTAAGCGAATTTGCACAATGTCCTCCATGGCCACTTGGCCACGACCAGGCAGCAAAGCCCAGGTCTATCTTTGTTTGGTACTGGCTGAGTGTAGACCAGCCTGCTGAGTCTGCCTCTGCCTCTGCTCAGGGGTGCCCTTCACCAGCTGATTGCAGCTCTACCTCTAAACATGTCTCTCTACCTTACTCTCTCTGCTCAGGGCCAGCTTTCTTCCCTCTACTCATGGAAGTCAAATGTCCTGGTTTCAAGGTGTGACTATGGATACAAAGACTGTGCTGTGTGATGTGGGCACAAGACTCCTGACCCTGCAGTTTCCTGGGAGCCCGGCTCTTTCAGCAGGGCCCACTGGCTGCTTCCGACACGCTTCGCTACCCCTAATAGCTCCCTATTACCAGCTACAATTTAGCATCTGAGCCAGGAGCTGGATGAGGGAAGGGGAGAAAAGAGTGTAAATTATACGGAGTAGCGGGGAACAAAGGTTTTATTTCTCCTGAGCACAACCCTTTGATAGGAAAACGGGGGAGACAAATGTGTTGCTAATTTAATTAAGTGGTATGAGATTTCAGGGTCTACAGATGCCATTTAGAAGGGGATTAATCAAGGGCAGGTGACGAAAAGGAACGGGCACAATGTTGGCATTTTTTAACAATCCGACACAGTCGAATGGCATCAAGGGCTCTTCAAAGGGGACACAGCTTGGCTTTGCTAATCCAGCTCTGCTTCCCCTCCCCCACAGGGCTCAGCTTGTGCTCTGAGCAGCCTTTCCCCGTTTTCTTTAAGTAATCAAGGTGCCTGAAATCCGCGCACCATCCCCACACCCACCATGCTTTCTCCTCTTTCTGGTCTCTCTGGGAGAAAAGGTGTCCCTGAGGTGTCTCACAGCCTCTTCTGAGCTTTCCAACCCTGGTCTTCATTGCCCATGCTATGTGTTCAGAGGCCCTTGCTGCCCCTGAAGGGACTGAGCAGGGCAGTCAATAGTTTCCACTAAGCAGTGCATGTGTCTTAGCCTCCTGGTTCCATGGCTGAACACAGAACACACACCCAAGCAGCCGCTGTGCATCAGCAGTCCGTGGTGTCTACTACCCTCTGCTTTGTGGTTTGAAGATCAAGGAAGCAGAGGACCTAGAGCAATGGGGAGTGGGGGTGGGGGCTCAAATACCACCTGAAGTGACACCCACTCTGAAGGCTGGGGAAAGGGTCATGTGACATGGGGGTGCTCATATTCAAGGTTGCCATCATCCACCCTGCCTCTTCAGCTGAGAACTGGTGGCTGAAGAAGATGGGCTATTTCTTCCAGTCACAGCTCCCTGCTGGCTCCTGCGGGTTTGGGACCTATGAGGCACATGTATGGAATCAGTCTTCTCAAGTGATCTTGAGTTTCAGACACCTTGGAGGATACTTTCTGAAGAAGAGCCCAAGTGGCATTCTGAACAATCCAGGCTATGCCCTGCTTCCTGTGTTCACATATTATGGATGGCAGAAGAAGTACTTTGTTTTGGGTGTCATTTATATTCTCAGAAGCCAAAGGAGCAGAGAACAGGCTATTAAATTCATGGTCAGGCATGCAATTCATAATAAGGCTCTGGAATTAAGCAAGAGGGTTTTATTTCTCCAGACCTGGCTGTCAGTCAACTCAGCACCTTCTGAGACTGAGCTAGAGAAAGTTCTAGAAGTTTTCTGAAGATCAGAAAGCAAACCAACAGGTCCTGTAAGTACAGAGGCCTGTGGGGTCTGCAGTGAGTTTCCTGGGGGCAAATGTCTGAGGTTTTATAGAACACTGTGCAAAGAGTTTGGGGACCCTGCGTGACTTCAGGAAGACTTTGCATTTGATTGTAGCTGTGAACTGTCCCCAGCTGGCAGCTCTGGTAGGAGGTAGTGGTGGGAACTTGAGGGGGTAGAGCCTACCTGGAGGAAATTGGGTCACGGAGGGTGTGCCCCTTTGCTGCTCGCTGGCTGCCAAGCAGGAGGAACCTTTCTGCTCTCATGCCCTTCCTCTATAATGTCTATCTTGACACAGGCTTGCCAGCAGGGGAGCTGGCCAAGCATGGACTGGAAGCAGGCAGAATAAACCTCTCTTCCTTTCAGTGTTTCTCTTGGACATTTGTCTCAGTGACAAAAAGTTGAATAGACCCTCCTTCAGTGACGCAGATCACCGAAGTTGGTTCTGTTCCCTGCTGAGTGCTGGGGGAACATGGTATCAGGGGGATCACCCACTCACACTTTCCGAAAGAAGAAATTGTTTAAGAACAGTGGTTTTCTGGCAACAGCTAAAGGTGCCCAGAAAACTTGGACCTGCTGGGGCCAGCAGCTTCCCCAGGCACTCTGAGGGTCCCAACTCTTACATCCACTGCTTGAGCTGGTGGGAGTTGGACCAGTAGGCTCCTTTAAAAAAATTGCTCTCATGCTGGTAAGGAAGAGTTGAAAGAAAGCTCACTGTTACTCAGCTAAGCGAGAGCTAGGCTCCACAGGTGCCTATCGAGGAAGAGCTAACCCCCATTTATTCTGTGAGTGGAAACTATTGACTGCCCTGCTCAGTCCCTTCAGGGGCAGCAAGGGCCTCTGAACACATAGCATGGGCAATGAAGACCAGGGTTGGAAAGCTCTGTCCATCCAGCTAAGCAGCTCCTCCCCACTACATTCCGTTTCCAGAGAGCAAGCCCGCCCCTTGTTTAGATGCAATTCCACCTGGATCTGGTGCTGCCCAGACAGGGCCAGCTACCTTTTTAAAGGGAATACGGATGGGGACAGAAGAATGTAGAACATGAATTTCAATCAATTACATTTCTCCACAGTGAGATAGGTAATGTCTTAACAAAGGCACCAGTTTTGACACATGGGTCTGGTTTGGTCTATTCCTGGATGTTCTTAAGTCTTAGCTGCCTCCTGTGAAAATGCAGCAGATCTTCCTGGAAACCTCCTGTGTTACTTTGTTGCTGTGATCAATCACTCTGATGGAAAACAGCTGGGGCAAGAAAGCACTCACCTGGTTTATACTTCTAGTTCATAGTTCATCGCACAAGGAAGTCAGGGCAGGAACTCACGCAGGAACCTGGAAGTAGGAACTGATGCAGAGGCCATGGAAGAATGCTGCTTACTAGCGTGCTCTTATGGCTTAGCCAGTATGTTTCCTTACACAAACCCCGGACCACTATCCAGAGATGGGCTAGGTCTTCCAACATCACTCATCAAGAAAATGTCCCCCATAGACTTGCCTACAGGTCAATCTGAAACATTTTCTTAACTGTTGTTTCCTCTTCCCAGATGAACCTGTTTGTATCAAGTTGGCATAAAACTAACCAGTACACCCCCAAATCTTAGCCAAGCCGGCATTGCTTCCGAGGGAAGAGGAAGTAGAGGGTTTCCACTCTCACTGCCAGTCTGGCCACTCCAATCCAGCCGTCTTGGTGCAGATTAGCTGGTACATCTATGCTCCTCATGGTATCTGGTGGAGGCAACGTCTGCTCTGCACAGACACTGCCCATTACTGAGAGAGATGTGTGACCCGGGGGTGTCATGGGCAGTCTGCCAGGGCCTCAGATATGCCAGAGGCCCCAACAAGCTCTGTCTTCCCCTTTTCAGCTGCCTTTGTCTTCCAGATGCCCACCTTCCTGGAGACAACTGCCCAGAAATGTTCAGCTAGCCACCTTTGGGCCTTCCGGGGATCTGCTAGGGTGTTCTGAGCTGGTATTGGTGCCTTGGCTCCTGGTATCCAGCTGCAATTGTATAGCTGTCCCTGAAAGTATTTCCCCAGCTGGACTGCATATTGGCATATATGGAGATGCATTCTGAGGTGGTATTTCACTTCAGGCATTGTAGCATGAATCTTAAAGGTACTTATTAATAAAATCAAACCTGAGGCCAGTTATTGGGGTAAACATTGGAAGATCAGAGAGACAGAACAAGCCACAGCTAACCGCACCTGGCCAACTTCTCAGCTGATCCTGTTTCCTCACACTGGAAGCCTCTGTGTCATCATATCCGAATGGCTCTCAGCTGAACTGTGCTGCTCAAAACCTAAAAGCTTAACCAGCCAAATGCTTAACCAGGCTAAATGCTTCTAGTTTCTGTTCCTCACGCCTTATATATCTTTCTGCCTTCTACCATCACTCCTTGGGATTAAAGGCTCACTTCTTGGGATTAAAGACATGTGTCACCCTGCCTGGCTGTTTCCAATGTGGCCTTGAACTCACAGAGATCCAGAGGGATTTTTACCTCTGGAGTGCTAGGATTAAAGGTGTGAGTGCCACCATTTTCTAGCCTTTGTATCTAGTGGCTGTTCTGTCTCTGACCCCAGATAAGTTTATTAGGGTACACAGTATTTTGGGGAACACAATTCATTATTCATTTTAGGTGGTTTCCTGGCACTCATTTTGGGTTGATAGCATAAGGAAGTAGAAAAGATGGGTCCTGGTCAGAGTCCAGCTTCACCCAAGATTGGTAGGTTCAGAGACAAACCACTGGACCCTGGGACTTAACTTCCTTTATGTGGTAGGGCAAGAGATCAGGTGACCATGCAGGGCCACTGCTAAGAATATTGACCATACTTGGCATGAGCCCTTTGTATGTGCCAGAGCCACTGTGCCCAGGAGGATGCCTTCTTATTTCCTCTCCCTGCAAGGGATTATTAGGAGTGCTGGACTGAGTGGGCTAATGGCAGTCTGAGGTGAAGTAGAAGACTCTCTCAAAATGTATGACAGTGTTTTCAGATTTTTTTTTTTCTGGATAACTTAAGACTCATTTCTTGACAGTTTGTTATGTCTCTAAATTCTTCTTAATGGATCTAAATCCATTGGGCAGTTCTTCATGGTTCTCAGTCATGTTCCTGGTATGTGTGTGTGAAGTCACAGCTATAGTCTAGTCTGGCAGGCCAGCCATTAATTTAAGCAAGCATTTTCTCGTTTCCTGTTGGGGAAAAAAAAATCAGGTGTTTGGTTTCAGCTCAACATGGGAGCTAGTGAAGGTCAAGGATGAGGTAAGTGCAGAGGGCAGGTCCTAGGACTGTCTGGCATTTCCTTCAGCTCTTGTCCGATATGTCAAGTCAGGTAGGAAGAAAGGCGAGGGCCTACAGAGAAAGGAGAATGCAGAAAGCTGCTGTGGGGAGCTCACACCAACCTTGGGAGGCAGTGGCCGGCACAACCCCTCTACTCTCAGATTGCAGATGCCAGAGTGACCTTCCTGTGCCTTCCTGAAAGAATGTCACAAAGTGGCTCCTGTTTGCATGCTGTGGTCATCAGACGGCCAGAGCAGGGCAGACAGGGCAGGGGCTCTGGCTCCTGACCTACAAATGGTTTATATTGTGATGTTGCAAAATCAGTTCACACTCAGGAGAACCTATGATTCAGATTTTGCACTTTGCTCTCTATCTGTGCTAGCTATATGCACTGTGAACTTGTCACATTGGACAGCACAGCAAACCCCAGTCCCTGCCAGCTCTGCAGCTGTGAGGGTAACAGCCAGACACTCTGCTGTTCTGTGTCACCAGCGTTGGGGGCGGGGACATTTTATTTTGTGTGTTTCCCAGCATGTCCTGAAAACACACATCTAGTAGATGAGATTATCAATATTTGATTAAAAACTTGGCTTTTTGTTAGATAATTTTGCTCAATTATAAACTAATAGAAGCATGGAGGCTGAGGTATGATACTCAGTAAGTTTGATGTATTTAACACATTTTTCAGGTACTTTCAATTTATAGTGGCTTCCATAGGGACATAATGTCCACAGGGACATAATCCACATGTCTGTGTTTAAGGACTAACTTTCATATTCATCAGCAAGGCCAATGCACTCCAGTGAACTGGCCTCCTTCCTTTGGATCTTTTGTGCGAACCCATTTCTACCGCAACGTATTTAAACACTTTAGCATTCATCCCACCCAGTTTATTTCCAGATTCTCAAATTCAAAAGGCCTGCCAAACTTCAGTTTCATAAAAGGAAAATCCATAGAATTTGATCTGCAAACTACTTTAAAGTAAATATCCACAAATGGACCTCACTGCGAGGTCAGTGTCTGTGCTGACTCAGACAGCCGCTCTCCAAATGATCACATGTTAAAGTCTTAGATACTCTAACTTTACATTCAAGGCCTTGTAAAGTCAGATCTGAAATCTTTGAGAGCATCTGCATTTCCAGGTTACTGACATATTTCCTTTCTTTGGTGGTTGTGGGAAACTCAGACTTGGCTGAACTGTCCCCAAAAGCAGATGGAAGAAGAGGAGGAAGAGGAAGGAGAAGGAGGAAGAGAAGAAATGGAGAGGGGAAGAGGAGGAGGGGGGAGGAGGAATAGGAACAAGATAAAAGAGGAGGAAGAGGAAGAAGGAGGAGGGGAGGTGCAGAGTGGAAATGGTTCAGTCAGTGTCCCAGGATGAGTGGAGAGGTCAGCACTGGAGGAAAGTATTTAATTATAAATGTGCCCACAGAGAATCTGTTACAAGGAGCTCTGAGCTCTGTAAGATAGATATAGAGAAATCCAGACTGAAAATCAGCCTGCCAGTGTCGAGTGTGAAAATGCTGCACATGTAGCTCAGTGAGCAGAGTGCAGGCCCAGCACATCAGAGGACCTTGCTCCAGCTTCAGCATTGCCAAAAATAGGGTAATGGAGGTGTACACAGAATGTCCACTACATGAAGTTCCCAGACATCAGCAACCTTGTGCATTAGAACTGAGTTCAGGCTCTGTGCCTACTCTGTCCTTTGATAGGAGGTGAGCTGTGAGCCAAAAGTTGAGACAGAGGAGCCCCTACTGTGCCCTGACAGAGTTCCTTGTGGGGGTTGTGGGAGCGAGGAACAGCCATCGAGCACATGGGAATGACAGTGACAGCAGTCTGTACTCCAGGGACAGGAAAGCCACATGTACATAGGTACAAAGCGGGCAGAGAGGAGCCAGAGTGGCCTAGAGGAGAGAAGGCAGGCGGCCCCAGGATTTCCATGACAGTGAGGTGGCAGTGGTTTGGAGTAGCTTAGTCGCTAACCCTGTGTGACACCAGGCCTCTGGACTGGAGGCGGTGGTACCCTACAGAAGGTGGTATGGGCTAGGAGGCAGGGACTTGGGAATCAAACATCTTGGGGAACAGAAAAGTTGGCCATTGCTACCAGGTTTTTACTCCACCCCTAATCACTGCCCTTCCCCCCACCCCCAGAGGCCCCAAGAGGAGGCAGCCACTTGGCTTGCTAGAATGTTGATGCAGATGAAATGGGAATTTAACAATGTCTCTGGGTGAATGCATGTTGGTTCCCCCCACCCTTTTTTTGAGGGTGTCACATGATCTCACTGTGTGACATCTCAAATCTCCATCTTGCTTTGTTGGGCCTCTATGCATGAATAATTTTCCCAGTGCTTGTTTTTAGTGGGACCAGAGAAAGAGCGCATTACAGACACACAATCTCCTGTTGTCCGCTATCAGCACTCGGGGGGCTGAGCTGGCTTACAACAGTGTAAAGACCCCGGTGGCATGTGTTATAATATATGAGGTATTGTCCCCGTGAAGAACACACGAAAGAAAGAACATTGTTCTACGAGGGAGCAATTCACCGGGTTTTTCCCAGAGACTCTTGGGTCAAGTTTTCATGGGCCTATTTGATTTTCAAATTCTGTTTCTGCCCTCTTTCCTCTCTCGGAACAGAGTGTCCAAACTTGTCTACATTCACTTCCCATGTTTTGTGCATGGTCGATGTCCTTTAAAAAGAGTACCTCAAATAAGTCTTTATTCTTGTTTTGTTGGCTCTCATTCTGTGTTTTCATGAACTTTGGCCCCAGCCATGGCAACTGCGGGAAAATGCTAACAGTGATTGACAGGATTAGAGGAGCGGGTCCCCATCCGCATTTCAAACACTCGGGGAACAATGGGGATGGGGGTGATTGAATTAATGAGGGACAGGGCTGTCAAAAGAGCACACATACTTTACATAAACCTGATTATCTTTGCATGGCAGAAATGGAGAAAAATACCGGAGGGGGCCGAGCTTGGCTCTCAGTCCACCTCCAAAGGAGCGTGGAAGGCCCATCCTGCTCAGCTCAGCTGGCCTGGCCTCCCTCCCACGCAGCATCCATCAGCCATGCTACTTAACAAGTCTATTCAGGGGCTAGGGACGGCTCCCAAAGGCACTCTTTTCAGCACTCAGCACCTCTGTGGGGTGGTGAGCTGTTCTGTTGTTAGTTTTCCTTGGGAACCTTTGCCTAATGTTATCTAAGAACACATTCCAACCACTGGACTTGAGGTGGCAGCCAGGGTCCCTGCTGCTGAAGAGAGGCATGGGTCCCCACTCCAGGAGCCCTAAAAAGCCCAGTGCTGAGGTACTGACATATCCTGGAGGCCAGCAACTGCAGGGATCCCACTAGGAGGGTCATTCTGAAGCCTGAGGAATCCCCCCCAACACACACACACACACACACACACACACACACACACACACACACACACACGAGGACTACTACCTAACAGTAGAGTAGATTATATAGCAAGAAACACCTGCCACCAGGGAGCCTCCTGGAGCTAGGGCTAAAGAGGTCCTCTGTGGATGCTCTTCTGAGAAAAGGCATAGACACAACCCTCCTTTTATGTCCGGGTCATGCCTGTATGCCCATGTCATTGGTCATTTGGCAGAAAGAACCGTTGCTGGCACTGGGTTCTGGAACCCAACCTCTGTGCCACATTATAAAATAAGCTAAGTGCCACTCACACAAGGAATTCATGAGCTCAGGGGACAGATGCAGAGGGCACATATTTCTGCCATCCTAGTAGAGTCCCCAGGCACATTTGTTTCTGGGGGCTGTTGACCTGACTGATAGGCACAAGCCAGCAAGGATGTCCGGAAACAGTTGCATCATGCTCTACGCTAGCAGACTGAGGGTGGTGCAGGTCGGAGTGAGGAAGCCCTGGAGCAGATCACCTCTCACCCCTGGCCAGACTCCGGCCCTGCTGCCCAACACACATTTGCCTACCTTGCTTTTCTAAGACTAAGGTTTCAGGGTATGGGTGAGGTTTGCACTTACAGAATAATCTCAAAGCCTTTGTGGCTCATCCTAAATGCATAGCTGACACACTAAAACACCAAACCACAGAACCGAACAACAGGGCCCCAGGGCCCCATGATGGCCCTCTCCCTTCTGAGTAGATTCTGCCTGTGGCTGGTGTGCTGGCTCCAGAGAACAGGCTGCAGATTGGGGCTGGTAGGACTATGCCTGGAACTCACCTGCACAGCTTCACACCTGTGTATGCACGCACACACACACACATACACACACATATGTGTGCGTACCACCCCAGGCCAGGGCAAATTCCAAGTGCTGAACCAGCCCAGCCAGCAGGTGGCTCTGTCCCACACATCCTCCTGGAGCTTGCCACCATCTTCTCCTCAGGGACCCACACTCAGGTCACTGGCTGGCTGCACTGGAAAGGAGGGAAGACTTCCTTACTCTGCTCTCCAAGAAGTGAGGGCAGGGCAGTCAAGGGGCGTAGCAGAAGAAGGACGAACGCACTCTGCTGGCAGGGAGGTTGAGGACACCTGGACTCCAGGAATCTGGAATTTTCTCCCCATCGGGAAAGCCTCAGAGTGGCAATAGTGCAATTGGAGGCTGTGAGAAGTAAACGCTGTTGATTCTGCATCTGCGCTTCCTCCTTCTTGGTGAAGTACTTGGATCCTGTGTCCTGTCAGCCCTTTGAAATTAGAGGAGTTCTATTCTTAAGAATATTTCCTCCCTCTCACTGCAATTAATAAATTGATACTGTAAGTAAAGATTTAGCTGAACATTTTAATTAAAATACATGTGCAAGTATCCTGTCTGTGTAGTGTTTCATACTTTGCAGGGTTGAATGCAGACAGCTGTTTGCTTCTGTGGCCTTGTTTCACTTCATTGTGGTTAAAGTGCTCTCTCTCTCTCTCTCTCTCTCTCTCTCTCTCTCTCTCTCTCTCTCTTTCCTGGGTCTCCTTATTTAGCCTTGGCTGACCTGGAACTCATGATGTAGGCCAGGATGAGACTTACAGAGATCTGCTTGCCTCCTCCTCAAAAGTTCTTGGATTAAAGGTGTGCACCACCAGGCTGGTGGACCATTTCATTTTTAAGGATACAAAGCATTATGGCTGCAGTCTGGGAAATATGGATCTAGGCAAGCAGCTTTCCTCAGCCATTAAGAGATTTGCCTATTCTGGGAATTTGGATCCTCCAGAGCCACATCCAGCCCAGAATTCAAAACACACTGTCAAGCTTACAGGGACAACTGGCCTCTGATGTGGGGCAGTAACATTCTGGCAGCAATACACATTGCTCTGTTAGACTTTGTTACCTTTAGCATATGTCTGTAAATGGGTTTAAAGAAAACACAGCCTATCAAGGCCATGCACAGCACGAGTAACCTTTTAAATAGTTTGAGTCAGCCTATTCCTGTGAAATCTATGGCTTCATGTAAAGATGAGTGCACTGGGAGACAGATGTGTGTGTGTGCATGTATCAGAGTGTGTGAGACACAGTTGTGTGGGTAAAGCTTGGCTGGGCTTGGATCTCCTGAGGTCCATTTCATTGCCTGTTCACGGTGCTATTAGAGTTACCTCAGACGACTCTTCTCTCATGCCGGGATTACTTGAGCCTGTTATATTTTTACTTAACTTTTTTTTTTTTAACTAATGATCATGAAACCTTCTCAACAACTATTTCAAAAACTCTGGTTGACCCTTGACAGTCTGGCTACCTTCCACCTGCTCAAACTCTGACTCCTCCAAGTCCTGCATCCACCAGGCACCTAAGAAGCTACCTCCAGTCAGATCTAACCAATGCCAAGGTCAAAGCTGAGAGGTTCCTGAGGGCTGCAGGAGGACATTCCAGCTGCCTCTTGCAGAGCTGCCCACGGCTGCTTCTACACTGAAGGTCATACATCCGCAAGGTGGGCAGCTTGGTCCCACATGCCCACTGCACTGCTGAAGACTCTTCTAGCCACCTAAGGCCTGGGTGGACATCGTCCCTCTTATTTCCTACCCGTAATGATTAATATTGATTGCCAACTTGACAGGATCTAGAATCGATGATACACACCTCTAGAGATTCTAGATTGGGTTGGTTGACGTTGGAAGATGAGCCCTGAATGCAGAGGGTGCCATTTCACAGACTGAGGTCCTGAACCAAATGAAAAGGAGGAAATGATCAGAGCATCATCATCCATCTCTCTGCTTCCTAACTGTGGCTACAGTGTTGCCAGCTGCCTTGAACCATGAATATCCTCCCATGATATATCTTCAAACTGTAATAAGCCCTCTGTAGCTAGAGTTTTCCTGCCTGGCCCATGGTCAGGATAAATCTCTTTCACCTGCCAGTCCCACAGCCGCTCAGACCCAACCAAGTAAACACATAGACTTATCCTGCTTACAAACTGTATGGCCGTGGCAGGCTTCTTGCTAACTGTCCTTATATCTTAAATTAATCCGTTTCCATAAATCTATACCTTGCCACATGGCTCGTGGCTTACCGGCATCTTTACAAGCTGCTTGTCCTGGCGGTGGCTGGCAGTGACTCCCTCTGCCTTCCTGTTCTTTTTATTCTCTCTGTTAGTCCCGCCTACACTTCCTGCCTAGCCACAGGCCAATCAGTGTTTTATTAGCAACACATTTGCCATACAGAACATCCCACAGCATCCCTCATTCCTTGAATTGATTTTGTTGGGTATCTTCGTCACAGAAAAAGCAAAATCAACCAATAGAGCACTCCTTTGCAGTCTGGACAATGGACTCCATTTAAAGAGAACTCCTACCCTGTTACCTCTCTGAGTTCACCTCTGCCTCCAGCCAGGCCTAACCAGCACTCTCTTCCTGCCATAATTCCTGCAGCTCTAGGTAGTTTTCTCCATCGTGGGATGGAGCTGCTCGGGCATAGGCTCACCAGAAATGAGAGCAGAGGCCCCCGGGATGGTACCATCTCTGTCTTCTTAGCTGGTGATTTTTACCTGGCACCTGCCTTCCCTTGTGGTGGCAGCCTATTGCTTTGTGACTCTAAACACCAGATTCACCAATGGTTCTGTTGGAGGTCATCTACCACGTTCTCAGGCTCAGACTAGACTCTGCTACAAAGCTGGGGAGAAAGAACTGGGCTCCTCTGGGGCCTGGGGCCTGATGCAGAGGTTGACTTACTGTGTTGGAGAAGCAGCCTGCTTGATGGTGCAGGTGTTTCAGAAGCAAAGCCAAGGAGAACAGGTGAGAGCTCCGAACACAGCTGAAACACAAGGGTGAGCAGGAGACTCTGAGTGGCGGTTGCCTCCTACGGCTGTTGGCCTGGGTAGCCTGGTCAGACAGACTGTTACTGCTTTGTGATGGTCACAGGAGTGAATTGAGAGCCTGAGAACAGTTTACCTGAGGAGTCATCACCAGTTCTGCATCTTTGGGAGGTAGCTTGGCAGCATCCAAGGTGCTTTGCTGGCCTCACTGTCTTCCCTGACTCAGATTTCATGAGTTTCTCAGCAATGCAACTACTCTAGCCTTTTCACCTGGATTCTGAGATTCAAACTCTGGTGTTCTCATGCTTGCCCAGCTTGCCCAGTAAGCACTTAAGTAACAGAGCTATCTCCCAGCTCCAATTCTTAGTTTTTATTTTATTATTTTATTCCCAGTTCAGGGGCTAGAACCTAGAGCCTGACAGCCTAGAAAATTTCTGACACCAAGCTGTACCCCCAGGTGTAGCGTCAGGACTCCTGGAACATTTGACATCATTAATGAATGTTCTTATCAGTAATTGATAGGCCATCCATGGTACATCTTCTAGAGTGCAGGGGAGACAGATGTGGACAAGTACTGGGGTGCCCTGGCTGGGTGGCTTAGAGTTGGAGAGAGCTTCATCAACCCATGGTAATCTCTCCAAAGTCTTTATTTGAGAGGGATATACATGTTCTTGCCAACACTTGTGGCCTGTGCACCTGTAGGAAGAAGCAGACTTGGTTCCTACCCATTGTTAGCACCAGGAAACTCTGTCCACTCAGTGCTGCTGGGAGGCCACTCACCTCTTCCTGCTTGTGGAGAAAATTTTTCATTGGTGATCTATGGTCTCTGGAAGTTTTAAAGTCTGGTCTATATTCAATATAACAGCTCTTTTTATAATATCTGGAAGCTTGTCCACTTCAGCCTTTGCCTGTACAATAAAAGCAAAGTTACTTGACACTCTCTTTGGGAAATGGGGAACCAGGCAGGAAAGGGTTAAGTTGTCTGTGATTTCTCAATCAGCCTCAGGAAGCCTCAGGTCAATTTTGCTCATAAAACTCTGCACAAATATTCCCTTTCTATTAGAGGAATTCTAATTCTGCACACAGACCAGAGCCACTCAGATTATTACACATTATTAAAAATTAATTTTAAAAATGGCCTGTTTTGTGTCCAACTTTGAAATGGTAGTCACAGAAAGGCTGGAGACCCTGTGAGTACAGGGATCCCCGAAGAACTTCTCCTTCCACTTGACAAGTAGGAGTCACTGGTTCTACTTAGTCTTCTTACCACTGTCACCAGGATATTGACACAGCAAGGCCAGGACAGGAGGGACCAGGGCTTCCATGGGAAAGATGAAATGGATGGTAAATTTATTCAAGGCTCACTGTGTGGAACTCAGGAGAGCCATGGGCTAGTCCACAGAGCAGTTGGCTTCCTGAACCCACTTCCCATTCTCTGTAGCCCCCCATCCCGTCAGGAGGAACCAGCAAGTCTGCAGGATGAAAGAGGACACAGCTGGTCAGACCCACCTGAAGAATCTCACTTAATCTTATTCAGTTCCTCACAGGTCCATGTCCAGATGGGTCAGAACCCAGTGGATTCTTGAGGGATAGCTCAGCCCACAGCATCAAGCAGAAGGTGTGGATTGAGCCCTGTGTGTGGCTCATCAACCAGCCTCAATAGTGATTAATTTGCAGTCCATTTTGATTCATTCATACCGGTCCATTCTTACCCTGTCTTAGTTGGGTTACTCTGACAAAGACCACAGGCCCAGTAACTTCTAAATCACAGAAAAAATGTTTGTCCTAATGATGGAGACTGGAAGACCAAGATGGAGGTGAGGGGAAGGCTAGTCCTGTTGAGGCTGGAGGGAGAATCTGCTCAGGCCCTGACCCTCCTGTAGATTCTATTCCCACTTTTGTATGTGTATCTTCTCTGTCATTGGGACATCAGATATATTGGTATGGCCATGACAGTGACCTAATCTCAATCACTGTGTGTGTGTGTGTGTGTGTGTGTGTGTAGTTAGATGGGAAACAGGAGAGGAATGGTATTTGTGGACCAATATTCTGGTAAACTTCAGACTCAAGGATCTACTCAGTAATCCATCCATCCATCCATCCATCCATCCATCCATCCATCCATCCATCTACCTGCCCACACATTTCTACATCCACTTGTGCATCCATCCACCCACCCACTTACTCATCCATCCATCATCCACCCACTTGTATATCTACACAGTCATTGATTCTTTCACTCATCCATCCACTCCCTCATATCTGTCTGTTTGTCTGTCTGTCTATCTATTTACTATCTGTCTATCTACCTACCTACCCATCATCTACCCACCTGCCCATCTGTTCATATACCTATTCTTCTATCTACCCATCTGCCCATCCATCCATCTGACCATATATTCATCCATGTATTTAATTATCCATCCATGTACCTATCTATTCCATTTACCAAATGAATATGTGTGGAATATTCATCATCAGCCACCCTTGGGAACCCAGGCATACTCATCACCTCCCAGATAGGAAGCTCTGGGCTTGAACATGACTCTTCTTGCATTTGTAGGAAGGCCACATCACTAGCCCCTCCAAGACACAGTAGGACACTGTAACTAGACTGGTCGTGTATGATAGGGTGTTTAATTCTGAAATACCATGTGACCTGGACCCAGAACCAATTAAACTCATTGCTAGCTCCTGTCAGCATCTTGGCCTTGGAATGAACTGCCAATGGCTTCATTCCAATGCCCTATGGTAGCACCTGTCCCATGTCTCACAGACCACAGACCTTGTCAGGAAAGAAGCAGTCACTATGCAAACTGAGTTCTTATCCCTTGCTCGGTTCATCTGTCAGGCCCCATCAGGAGAAGACACAGCCCCTGCTCTTCCAGACGACAGGCTTCAGTGGAGGCCACTGGAGACTCGGCAGTCCTTGGGGGCTGGGCACAGCAGTGGCAAACCACATGGACCTCAGTCCACATGGTCCAAGCGGCCCTTTCCAGAGTCTTTTGGAGGCAAAAGCCATACTGTGATGCTTCTTGGCACTTCTTACCACTCAGTACACTATGGCCAGGCTCCCAGGTCTCACTCAGTGGTCATGGTCCTTTCTCCTCCACCTGCAGGTAACTTTTTCCCTGCCTAGGATCCCCAGTCTCTTCTGGGGTGAAAAGGTGACTTATATAGGGATGCTCCTTGCTTTTAGGGTATCCCACTCCTGGAATGCCAGGAAGAACTCCATGAGACTTTAGATCAGTCCCAGCTAGTGGATGCTGCCCCTGGGATGGGGATGATGTTCTTCTGATACAGGAGAAGATGAAAGTATCTGGAGACCTGTGACTTCCTGAACTGGTCCTGAACGGACATCTTTCAGGGAATGTCAGTAAATCATCATCTATAATAAAATGCCCAAAGCAGGCAAAAGGAGAGGTAGCTCATGGCTCTAGAGATTTGAAGCCAAACACCAGGCAATCCTTCCTCTTTGGCCTCTGATTGGAGCTTTAGGTGTTGTGTGTGAACAAGTAGGAGCATTTTAAACAGGAAGGAAAAAGAGAGGTGATCCCCACAGCCCGCTTTGAAGACACAACGCCAAAGAGCTGAGGACCTCCCACTAGGCACCGACTCTTTAAGGTTCTCCCACTTCCCAGAAGCGCCACTTTGGGGACCAAGCCCTTGACATTGGGCTTTGGGAACATTTTGTATCCACACCACAGCAGGCATCAGGATTCTCTCAGAATGAGACATGCTTCATAGGGGATTGCCATCTGAATGTATCTTTTATGGGGTTCACCTGTTATCTCTAAGTCTAGTTTTGCCGTCTCTGGCCTTCTGGGGCACACGGAGCACCAGTGCCTGTGAGGATAGTACTGATTTTAGTCCTCTGCCCTGCCCAGATTCACCTTTATACTGTTGGATTGGTACCTTTCTAGTCTGTGTAGTTGGGACAGGTAAGCTTTTAGCACAGAGTACCATGCTGGCAACTCTGACAGGCCCCTGGCTCTGCATCCTGAGTAGATTCCTCTCTGGGTGCCTCTCACAGGATTAGACGCTCTGCTGTCCTTTGGGTTTTGATACCCAGTGGCTCTGGCATTTATTCAGATCCTAGTCTCCTTCTGCAGAAAATAGAGTACTAGGGCCCACTGGCAGCTTAAGGGTTAATTCCCAGAACTCCCCAAAGAAGCCAAAGGGTCCCACCCACCTCCTGGGATGCTGGTTTGCAAAATGAATTTTCAGTGTATCTCCCACAATGACCATTGGTTGTAGACCATAAATAAACACAATGCTGATGTTTATGGTTGTGGGGTCTGATTATGATCCATGGCCTGGCCTCTTGGAGTGGCTGAATGCCTCATCTGCACCTTGTGTGGCCAAACCCATTAACTTCCATGTGCTCTTTCATGGAGTGTTATTGCCCAGAGAGGATGGATCAATATTTCATCTGTGGAACATCTTGACTGAGGATGTCTGGGCCCATTGTGGGTCTGCTGATAATGGCTCCTTTATTCAAGCTGACTTGTAGGAACAAGAGATAAAGGAAAGAGGGAGAATTATAGCATGTGCTCTGAAGGTATGGGGGTTACACACAAGAGGAAGGCCTCAAGATGGGAGGCAAGCCCCAGGAGGAAGAGCAGAGGTTTGGAAAGCAGTGAGGAGAGAGAGGAGTGCTTCTCAATAAGCCGAAGTCGAACTGGGCTTGAATAAACTGACATGCATTGCCTCATAAAATGTTGATGTTACTAACCTTTGTGTTGAGTCTCAAAACAGGTTTTTATCTTACACTCCGACTAGTAACTTATTCTTTGTACAAATAACTGCTAGCCACCCTGAGTCCCGGTGCCGGCCTTCTTGGCTGTTCTGAGCACACAGTTTTCCTGTAATTTCCATGTGCGTTCTCTGAGGTCCTCTCTTCAGGGGCAGCTGAGTGGAAGACAGAGTGGAGTACCCAGCAGTGCTGACAGCAGGCACCAGGGCGGGATGGCCGAGAGCAGCCTGGTCTTTCCCAGCTTTCTGGCTCACTCAGGGGCTTCAGAGTGTTCATGACCATGCATGTAAGGCACTGTCCCAACCGTGGGGAGGGGTGAGACTTGATGCTATCCACCATCAGCAAGTGGGGGGCAGAGTTGGGGTGACTTGCAAAGCCAAGATTAGGGTTGGCATGAGCAAAGCCAAGATTAGGACTGGTATGGACAAATCTGATTCCCATCCTCTAACTCCACTGGATTCTTAAGGCCGTATTTGTCTTTACTTCCTGTGATACGTTGCCCCCCATGATTCTATTCTTTTTACCCAGATCCCTGCCTTGGTAATGTTCACCTGACTAGGGTGAGCCTTCTCCTTCTGCGTGTGTCTGAGTCCTCCATCCTGGCCACTGCAGCACATGAGCCTTCTCAGATTCACAGGGTGTGTTCCTCAGCCTGGCAGCCTTTGCAGGCACACCAAAGCCTGTGTCCAACTGCAGTGTGGCTTGTGGGCGTTTTCCCAACGTTGTCTCTTGTTGTCAAGTTCTGACAGGTGAAACTGGCATGCATAACCATGCTGGCATCCTCTGTCACCTCTCACACCAGAGTATAGAATCCACATAGGCAACATTTGCTTGTTTTTGAGTTTAAAATATTTTTCAGTTTCTATTATAATTTTATTTTCCAATTTTAATTGTTTTACAGTTTCATACATTTATATAATAAATTTTGGGGGAGGCTGTTTTCATACCTTATTTCTCTCCCTCCTTCTAAAGTCTCTCCTATTTTCATGTCTTCTTTTTGCATGGGACCAACTAAGTTTAATTACAGTTTATTGCCTGAGTGAGGATGGAATGATACTCAGTGGTGTTGTTGGTTGTTTTTGCTCTTTTGGGGGCCCATCACCCAGCTCCCAAATAAATAACACATGAATAGTTATTCTTAATTATAAATGGCTGGGCTTAGCTTGGCTTGTTTTTTGACAGCTTTTCTTAACTTTAAATTATCCCATTTACCTTTTGCCTCTGGACTTATTGCCTTTCTTACTTTTGTATGTCTTACTTTCACTCTTACTCTGTGGCTGGCTGTGTGACTGGGTGGCTGGTCCCTAGTGTCCTCCTCTCCTTGTTCTATTGCTCTTTCTTATCTTCCTCCCAGATTTCTCCTCTCTGCCTGCCAGCCCTGCCTATCCTTTCTCCTGCCTCGCTATTGGCCATTCATCTCTTTATTAGACCATCAAGTGTTTTAGACAGGCAAAGCAACACAGCTTCATAGAGTTAAACAAATGCAACACACCTTTGCATCATTAAACAAATGTTCCACAGCATAAACGAATGTAACATACCTTAAAATATTCTACAACACAGTGGAGTGAGGTCAGTTTATCTGTGTCTGTATCCCTGAAGAAAAACACCTATCCCCTAGCCTCAAAGAGGGACTTATGGACCCACCCCTCACCCATGATGAAAATTTGACAGACCCGATGTTGTGGAAAGCCACAACTGCAGTGATGTGATGCCATGCCACGTCCAGGAGACGACTTTTCATGCACATCCTCCCCATACTCAGCTCTTATATTCTTCCCACCCCCTGTTGGCCATTATGCTCCCTGATCGTTGGGAAGGGTATTAGAGCTGCCCCAGTTGACTCCATTTTAGACAGCCATGATTTGGATGTAAGTGCTTTAATCTGAAAGCTTGTAAAGCAGGCATCTAACTCCTGTTGCGTTCCTTCTAACTGGGTGTCCCTGTGATAGGGTTACATGGCTCCCATTCTTCTGGGTTGTCATCATCCATCAGTCCCAGTAGATATTCCACTGGCTGAGTTACCTCTGCTTGAGAGGCATGCGTATCCATGGTTCTTGGTGTAATTTCTCCTGTTTCCATGAACCATGTACATGTCAGTCGTATTTCTCAACTCATATTGTTAGTGAGGTTTCAGCTGCCAGTTCTATCGAGTTCTGGAGATACAGTGGTGTTAAAAATCTTCCAGTGTGAGTGAAAACCTGTTCCTGTAAGAGGTGTGTGCACTGGGAGTGGAAGGTGACAGTTTTCTAGTTTTCATTGCTCTAGAATGTGCGATGGAGCCGAGGTGACTCAGGTTCTCTGTAAACCTCCATCCTGCCCTGATCATTGATTCGGTCTGTGGTTAAATCTATGGACACTAAGTCATCCCCCAGGCTACAATCTGAATAAAAAACTGCTCAAGTTGAGGTGAGGGTTTCCATACCCTGTAACTTGACTTCCAAATGGAGCCCTCACAGTAACCAGTTCTGAGACAGGCTCTGAGGCTCATTCTGCATGCAGCACCTGATGTTAGCAGCATGTGCCAATCAAATGTGCCCATCTGCAGTCTTTAGATATATGGCTAGAACCCAGTGCTGGTCCAAACTTCTGAAAAGAATGAGATCAGACAAGGACTACTCCTCCTTTTTGTGTTGTATCTATCATCTATCTATCTATCTATCTATCTATCTATCTATCTATCTACCTACCTACCTACCTATCATCTATCTATCTATCTATCTATCTATCTATCTATCTATCTATCATCTATCTGTCTGTCCATCTGTCTGTCTAATCTATCTATCTATCTATCATCTATCTATCTATCTATCCACCTATCTATCTATCTATCTATCTACCTACCTATCATCTATCTATCTATCTATCTATCTATCTATCATCTATCTATCACCTATCTATCTGATATATGCATATATGTAAAAAGTGTCCAACACACTTGTGTGTAAATGCATGTGGAGGACAGAGGGTATCTTATCTTACTCAGTCACCCACTCTCCAGTGATTTTTTTTTTAATTCGGGGTCTCTCACTGAACCTGGAGCTCACTGAGTGGCAAGGATAGCTGGCCAATGAGCATCTGGTGTCCAATTGATCATGCCCTTCTTAGGGCTCAACTTATAAAGGTGTGCCACCATGCCCAGATATTTTCATGAACACGAGGACCCAGATACATACATAAAAATATGTAACTAGGTCCTTTTGTTTGTACAGCGAGCACTTTACTGAGCCATCCTCTAGATCCAAAGACTTTTTCTGAAACATTATTTTCTGAGACAATCAGATGTTGTCTTATGCTGTTTAGCTCCATGCACATTGATGTTGGAGGACTGAAGACTTGGCTTGATATCTGGTCTCAGGTTCTCTACCTTGTTTGCTGAGCTCAGGATGGATCTGTCCTGATCCACCCTTGGTGTGATTCTTGAAGCTGTAGTGGAGTAATGGCTACTTTGTGCTGTGTCCCTCACCAAGACATCCCAATGGATAAGAAACAGAAGTTGGCACAGGCAGGATCAAGGCCCAGGCTGCACACCAGCTTCAGGATGCACTTGAGGTCAGGTGCTCGGTGCTTGAGAGCCATGAGTGGCTGGGACATGAGTGGAGATGCTTGGTTATTTTTGGCAAATGGCATTGTTAGCCTGACAACTGTCAGGATAGCTTGAATGATCTTAATTTCATGTGCTTTTCCTCTATGGTGTTCTAGACTACATAGAACACATCATGTAGACTCTATCAGGATGATTGTGAATTCTTCTATGTGCCCCCGCGAGTGCCATACATCTTTGTTTCACTTAGTGGATATTTAATTTGGGTGAGTTCAGTTTAGCTCCACTTGTTTTTGACAATTTTCATCCTTCCTCCTTTCCTCCCTCCCTTCCATCATCTCTCCCTTCTCTCCTCTTCTCCTCTCTCCCCTCTTTCCTCTTTTCTACCTTCCCTGCCTTCTGTCTACCCTTCCTGCTATATTTTAGGTATTAGGTAGCCCTAGAAGTCTAAAGCATCAAATAATTGGCACCCATATGTGATGCTAGTAGAACAATTTGATAGGTGGTGGCTATTAAGAATCTTAGATCATTGGAGGCATGCTCTTGAGGTGAATGTGGGACTCCAATCCCACTTCTTCCCTCATTCCTAGTCACTAGGTAAATGGCTCTCCTCTGACACATGCCCTTCCTAACCTCTCCATGATGTAGTAGCCACCTACCTGATCGCAAAACTCCAAACCTATGGGCCAGAATAAATGTTTCACCTTTTCAAATTGATCATCTCAAAATTTTCATATAATCATAGGAAGTGAACTAATGCCCTTGCCCAGAGCTTTGAGAATCACTCTTGAGGTATTTATAAAATGTGCCTGTGCTGGCTAGTTTCATGTCAGTTTGACACAAGTTATAGTCATCAGAGAGGAGGGGTCCTCAATTAAGAAAGTGCCTCCATAATATTAGGCTCTTGATAAGTAAGCTTGTAGGGTATTTTCTTTATTAGTGATTGATAGGGAGGGGTCCCACCCATTGTGGGTGGGGTTATCCCTGGGCTGGTGGTCTTGGGTTCTAAAAGAAAGCAGGCTAAGCAAGCCATGAGGAGCAAGCCAGTAAGCAGCATCCTTCTGTGGTCTCTGAATCAGCTCTTGCCTCCAGGTTTCTGCTCTACTTGAGTTCCGTCCTGACTTCCTTCACTGATGAACAGCAATATGAAAATGTAAGCCAAATAAACCCCTTTCTCCCCAACTTGCTTTTGGTCACAGTGTTTTATCATAGCAAGAGAAACCCTAACTAAGATTGTGCCTCAGATGAGAGTTGTGTAATGTCTTTCTCATAATGAAACTATATAATATTTTTTTTGGAAACCCCTAGAGGTAAAATGCCATCTCATCACAACAATTAAGCAGTTTTTAAAATTTGAATCAATCAATTACTGAGCTCTGTGAAACTCTGTGGGTTTTGACAAATGCATGATGATGCTCATTCACTATGACAATAACATTAGTAACTATCCTGTGTCCTGAAAACCTTCCTGGGAACTCTACAGGTGCCCAGATCTTGGACCTGCTAACCCCTGGAACCACAAGCAATGCACTCATGTTATCAGTATGTTAAACACACACACCCCTGTGGTTTACTTGCTCAGTCCTTCCCTCTCCTGCACATGCTACTTCTACAGTCTTACGTTTCTCACACAGCCATGCTGATGAGTGAACTCTGCGCATGCCATTCTGTCTTGTCCAGATCTGCAGTTCTCTGCTCACAAAAGAGAAAGGGTTTCTCTTCCCTGTCTTTGCAATACCATCCCTAGGCAGGAGGGCCTAAGCTGTGTAGGAAACCTAGCTGAACATGGGCCAAAGGGATTCTGCCTCCAGGTTCTTGCCTTGAGTACCTGCTCTGACTTCCTTCAAGGATGAACTGTGACCTGGAAGTATAAGCCCAATAAACACTTTCCTCCCCAAGTTGCTTTTGTCAGAGAAGTTTACATAGAAACAGAAAAGAAAACCACAAGAAAATATAAGACACATGTTTTTATTTTGTGGACTTATTTTATTTTGTGTCATTAGTGTGTTTAACAAATTACCACCAGGGCCAAGAAGTCTTGTAATTCACCATCTTGTGTCTAGAAATGTGTTCCAACTTAAACTGACAATTTTAAAAGTAGCACAGCCTATACTACAGTGTGTTTTGTGCACACAGACATATTTTTCTAGTCCCTTTGATAGAAATGGCTATTTGTTCTCCACAGAGTTTCTTTTTGTCAAAGACCAGGAAATCCCTTTTGTGTCTGTTCTCGACTCTGTTGTCCTCTAGATAACACCCGGAATTGTGCCTAGCTCTGTTCTTCTTCAGAGTGGTTTGGCTGTTTAAAATGTCTGCTTTATATCTACACTTAGAGTCAGCTTTGTTCTCCCTGGAACCCTTTTCTGGGATGTTGGAGAAATACTCCATCCAGGCAATAAACACTTAACATTATGAATTTTCTAGTCCAGAAACATGGAATATCTCTCCATTTATTTAGATCTCGTTTTGCCTCTATTCATTCTGAAGTAGCTTTCAGGGCCCCTGGATATGTCTTTGGGTTTGTAACTAGTTACATCAAATCTCATCTGGGAAACAGAATAAGTGAGAAGAAACTCGTAAGATCATCCATGATAAGCAGTCTTATTTTAAACCTCAAATTTCGTTTTTTTTCTGTAATATGAGAGAGTGGTTAGACTCTGTTTAATAGCCATCTAGCTTACAACTTTGTAAAATTCATTTGTTCTATTTAATTGTACATTTTCTAAATAAACTATCATATCATGGCAAATAAACACAAATATTTTCGCCCACTCTGCATGCTTTGCTTTTTACTTAGGTTAGTTTTTCTTTGGGGAAGAGTGTCTTATTTCACCAACTAAAACTTTCTTTCAACACATTTATATCTACAGTAAAATTACACACAATGCTTGCTTTGGTCTCAGAAGTAAAGTGTCCAGTTTTTATCTTTTTAAGGGTAGTGTGACATGTGTGCTTTTCATAAATAAAAAAAATCAAATTGTGAAAAATTATCATTATTATTATTATTATTATTATTATTTGGTTTTTCAAGACAGGGTTTCTCTGTGTAGCTTTGCGCCTTTCCTGGATCTCACTCTGTAGACCAGGCTGGCCTTGAACTCATAAAAATCCGCCTGCCTCTGCCTCCCGAGTGATGGGATTAAAGGCGTGAGCCACCACCGCCCAGTGAAAAATTATTTTTATTCTTGGACTGTCAGTTTTCTTTTTTTTCCTACTTTGCATTAGCATTGAAATTTGCCAAATGGTTTTATGTACCAATTGATATAATCATGTTTTATCTTTTTAGTCTACTTATACAGAAGCTTACATTTTCAAATTTTGAGATAAATTTGCATACTGGGAACAAATCCTGCATGGATTTGGTATCTAATTGCCTTCACACATTGTTGGTTTTGTTTGGCTGATATTTTAATAATTTAGGACTTTTTCATCTATTTCATGGTAGATATTATTTTGTAGTTTCCCTTCTTGAAGTTCTGACCAAGTTTATTAACTGGTTTGGTGCCATAAAATGAGCTGGAAAGTGTTGTCTTCTGTTTGTAGCTTCTGGAAAGATATGGAACACTGATGTCATTTTCCATCACATATTTGGAAAGATTCATTGTTGATATGAACAGATCCTGTGCTTTCCTTTTGGAAGCCTATTGACTCCCAAGTCACTCATTTGATAGACACAGAGCCGCTGGCAAGCTTTTTTCCTTCTTACTCTGTTTCTCAGATGAGGTTTGTGATGTGATGTATAAGTCCTTCTGGACTTTTCAGCCAATCAGCTTCATGTCCTTGAGTTTTCGATTTTCTTGTTCATAAATTTCTGCCCTCATTTGATCACTCCTTTTCTTCGGCTTCTTTTAGGCTTATGCTGCTTGACATGGAAGCTAAGAACACCGACTTTCATTCCTTCCTGTGTTTCTAGCACACTGGTCTTTTGCTGTAAATGTTTCTCTAAGGTCTGCTTCTCTACAGCTCACATCTTTGGCTGTTGTTGTGTTTTTATTTTCATTTGGTCCAAAATATCTTTACATTTATCATGAGAGTTCTGTTGCCTGTATGTTACTCCAACCCCATTATTTGTGGAGGGAGAAAAGTACCTTCAAGGACATGGATTGGGGATTGTGGAGCAAATCAGAGTAAGGCACAATGATGTGTGTGTGAAAATGTCATATTAAAAC
Source organism: Peromyscus aztecus (assembly GCA_902168405.1). Taxonomy (NCBI): domain Eukaryota; kingdom Metazoa; phylum Chordata; class Mammalia; order Rodentia; family Cricetidae; genus Peromyscus; species Peromyscus aztecus. Next base: position 42,104 of record CABHPQ010147499.1, read on the forward strand.
ACATTATTTTGTATGCCAGCTAAAACAATTCATAAGACATGATTTCTAAGTATTTGGAACTATTTCTGCTATGAGCTTCTCTTTCAATTGTACTGCCGTCTGAGAACGCCCCCCTCCCCCCGCCCTGGTACTTCCATCCTTGTGGATGGGTTAGGTGCTCTGTGAGCCAGAATGCTGTCATTCTTGGAGAATGTTCAATCTGAGTT
>CABHPQ010147501.1:15665-26984 GCA_902168405.1 Peromyscus aztecus
AGGCTTTCTCAAGCTAAGTACACAGACATTGCCTATCTAGGTATTGAAAGTCTTGTCCTGCCTGATCTATGGCTAGGATGAGAAGTCTGTGTTGGTAGGCTGGAAGACTGGCATTCAGTAGAGACCTGGAGAAGAAATGGTCATACTCAGCACATTAACACATATAAACAATAAAGCATAGAGTGGTATGCCTGAATCCAAATTGTGGAGGGAATGATTTCACCATGAGTGCATGCTTGAGAAACATTGTAGTAGTACATTATAACTTAAGGCAGATTCTGAGGCACATCTTAATAAACTTGAAAACACACTGCCCAAGTTGTCTTCTATGTACATATGGCAGGCATATTTATGTAGACCTCCCGAATAAGGGTACATGTTCCCCTCCTGCCATTGTCAAAGTAGAACTTCTGCTTTCCTTATTATATTACATCTTTACTTTTGAGTTTAAAAGTGAGATTCTATGGGTTATTTGTACTTAAGAAGTCAAGTTTTCGTTTCCTTTTGTCTGAAAAGAACTTTTAAGTATTCTAACACCTAGAAAGTGTAAGTGGCCTTATGTTCAGGATATTTTTGTGACAATAATGCTTCAAAGTATTCTCACAGAAACCATCAAGGAAGAACACAAAAAGCAGCAGACACAGATCAATGATGCATGCTGGAGTACTCGGAGGTTTTTTTTTTTTTTTTTTTTTTTTTTTTTTCCAGAGACCTCTATTAGGTGATAATAGAATTCTTTACTAATGGTGCAGACACAAGTTTGCAAAAAAATGTCAATAAACAAAGCTAAAGTTTCTTAAAAACAGGCTTGAAAATACATAAAAGCATGGGCATTGGAAAGTGGAGGACAGGTGGGGAGATGACTCAGTAGGTAAGGACACTTGCTGAAAAACCATATAAGGTCCTGAGTATGCATATTCAGTATCTATGTAAAATCCAATAATGGCTCCATGTACCTCTAACTCCAGCACTGGGGGGTGTGGAAAGAATATGTTTTAATTTCTTTTATGTTGTATTCATATTTATAGTGTAATATACTGTAATAAACACCATGATCAAAAGCAATGTGTGGAGGAAATGGTTTATTTTCTTATGTGTCCCAATCATAGTTCATCATTGAAGGAGGTATAGGTGGGAGATCAAGGAGAGGAAGTGACCTGGAGACAGGAACTTCAACAGAAACCATAGAAAAACAGTAATTATTGGCCTGTTCCCATGGCTTGCTACCCAAAGCCACCTGTTCAGTGGAGACACCACTCAAAGTGGGAAGTTTCATCCATCAATTATTAATCAAGAAAATCCCTTCACAATTGTATAAGGTCAATATAATGAAATAATTTCACTCTTCCTAAGATGATTCTAGTTTCTACCAACTTGACAATAACCAGTACAATTGACTCTGTCAACTTGACACACAGACACATTACTATTAAACCATAACCTTCCCTTTTTTTGTTTATCCCCAATATCTCATTTTAATATCATAATAAAAAATCATGAACTTTGGAAGTCCCACAGTCATTTTAAAATCCCAATACTTATATAGTTTTATATCTCTTTAAATATCCAAAGTCTCTTAGCTGTGGGGTCCTGCAAATTCCAAAATAAGTTAAAATACTTTACTTACTCCAAAAGGAAAAGCCAGGCCACAGTTACAATTGGATCAAAATGAAACCAGAATGCAACAGTGTAAGTACCTCAGTATCCCATGTATTAGAATAATTCATGATCTTCTGGGTTCTAAAGGGCTTGGGCAGTCATACCCCTTTTTCTATGCCGTCTGTGAAACACATAGCCTGTTTAACAGGTCAGGCCAACTCCAGTCCACACAGCTGATACTGATGTTGGTTAGTTAGCCCATGGTCTTGGTATGTTCAGTATGCTGCAGTCTTCAGTACAACTGGGGCAGCCCCTTCACTGTTATTGTCTGGCCTCTCACAGTGCCAACCTTCAGATATTCTTTATGACTCTTTCAGTCCTGCTGTTCTCATGCCACAAAACCCAGTACCATTTTGGAATCTCTTACATAATACCAAGTTCTGTTGCCAGCTTGAGATCCCTCTCTGAAGCACAGCTTCTCTATGCTGACACCGAGGAACTACTCCCTGGATAATTCTGCCTCAGTGATGATCTTCACAATAATAGCTGATTTCTCTGACACAGCTAACCACAAACAATTATCCCAATAAAGTAAATGTTTCATTTCATTGGTTCTGGTTTCTCATTAATTGGAGCTGATTTCTGTCCCAACTGACCAGAAACCATTAATTCTCAATTCAATACATCATATGAAAAGTCCTGATAGTCTTTGCTTCCCTTTGAAAGTTCACAAGCCAAGCCTCTATCATCCACTTTGCTCTCAGCATTGCTATCTTCTAAGCTTCCACAGAACGCCAAATAAGTAAGCTACTTATTGGGAGCCTACTCAATGTCTTCTGCAGCACAAATGACCAAACAGTTCCATAGTCCTCTGTAAGGTACCAGTAAGCCACGAGCCACGTGGCAACTTATAGATTAATAGAAATGGGTTAATTTAAAAAAAATAAGTAGATAACAAGAAGCCTGCCACGGCCATACAGTTTATAAGTAATATAAGCATCTGAGTGATTATTTTATATGTGGGTTGTGGGACTGCGGGGGCTTGGTGGTATGGGATGACTCGTCCCTAACAGGCTTGAGGGCCAGATGGCTCAAACAAGTAAAAAAGATACTTTCTGAGAGCCAGCCTGGGTCTGCCTGATGGTCTTAGCAACAGCAACTGAAACATGATCTGGAGATGACCCAGACCAATGAGAGACAGCTATGTCACACCAGCAGATACATATTCATCAGACCTCCCCCCAGGGTAGGGTGGAGGGTATATAAGGCTTGCCTCTTCCTGAATAAACTGATCTTGTTGTTTCCACATTCTCCTGGAGTCTGTGTGGTTTGACTCTGCTCCTACTTGGCCCCTGCCCCCAAAGGGAACAACAGCAAGGACCCTGCTACATCTGGTGCCGAAACCCAGAAAATTTGGTACTTAAACAGGATCTGTTTGTCTCCCTTTACTCATGTGCGGCACTGGTTGAGAAGCCCCCTTGAGCGGTATATTTCGGTGAGTAGGCCCCTCTACGTTGTGTAAATTCGGTCCCTTCAGCAGGTAAATGCTGGGACCCCCACTTTCTTCTTTCTATTTGTCTTGTCTGTGAGTCTTTCTGTACGGTAGGGTGGCATATACTTTTGTTCAGGCTTGCCTAGTGTTTCCATATAAGGGCTGGACCCTCAGAAAACAACAGCCACAGTCTTGAATATTTTTAATTGTGTGTGTATATGTATGTATATACGTGTGTAGGTATATGTGTGTTTGTGAATGCATACATATGCTTGTGGGTTGTGAGGCCTGGAGAGATGGATCAATAGTTGGTAGTGCTTGCTCCAGAGATCTTTTCAGAGAACATGTGGGAACCTGATCTTTGGTAAGAGTTCTGTTCCTGGCCAGAAACAGTGAAGTGGCCTCAGGAGTAACTCTCCAATTGTTTGTTATGCCCATTTTGTTGACTGTTATTGATGGCCTAAAGTCATCCTCTACTGAGGCCCACAACAAGCACTACCAGAAACAATGTAACACCATCTTATCTGCTGCCTTCATTCCATTCATGACTGTTATTTTCTCTGCCTCTGCTGACAAGGAGAGGCATGAGAATAGGCGTAAAATGAAGGAAAGGGATGGAAAGAGAGAGGAAATGATTGCGACGACATGTAAGCCTATACAGCCTATACCGGCAGCCCTTCTCTCTGCTTCCCCCATGCCTCGAGTGGCTACCCCACCACTGCAGTATCCACAGAGTGATTTGACTGGATGTCTGCCTGCTGAGACAACTGCTCTGCATACCTCCCTGCCTGTTCTACCTATGGTGCTACACATGCTCACCATGACATTTCCAGTAATTGTGGGCCCCAATGCGGCCAACCAGCCATGCATACCTACCCCTCTTGCAGACCTGTCTTTGGTCCGTAAGGCTACTAATAAATCAGGTCCTGCCTCACCGTATTTTGAACAAGTCCTACGGCAATGGGCAATACATTTACAGACTTATTATGACTGACACCATTTGATGAAGGCTGTGTTGGAGCCTATGGTCTTCCTTAATTGGCGAGCTGCCTATGATAACCAGGCTGAGGCTCAGGTTCATTTTAATATACAGCACAACATCGCTATTTCTCTTGAGATGCTCAAGGGCCAAGGACCATATGTTAACCCTGATACACAAGCCCAAATTGGACAACACACTTATTTACTTGTCTTGGGAGACACCACTGCTCTTGGTGCATTGGAGGGATCCCATCACCCTTCAATGGTAACCCCCTGTTCCCCTATTAACCTGGGGGCAAGGGTATGCTTGCATTTTCCTCCAGAATACCACCACACCAATATGGATACCCTCCAGAGATGTACGTATGACAACAGACCAAGAGACTTTGGACAAAGGTTTCGGCACCAGATGTAGTAGGGTCCTTGTTGTTGTTAAGACCATCAGTCAGACCCAGGCTGGCTCTCAGAAAGTATCTTTTTGACTTGTTTGAGCCGTCTGGCCCTCAAGCCCGTTAGGGATGAGTCATCCCACATGGTGGGACCTGGAGAGAAGCTCTCCAGCTACAATCCTCCCAAATACCACATAGCCGTGTCTGTCACAATATTCCACTCTCTGCTCTTAGTTTCTGTTCAAGTTTGCTTCTCCATTGCTGTGATAAAACACTAACCAAAAACAATGTGGGGAGGAATGGGGCTGCAGTTCCTCATCCCCTTGCATTATAATATTTGGGAAGTCTCTTAGATGAAAGCTATTACCCTCTCTATTGCTCCCCTAATGACTCATCACACAATGGTTCGTCTCTTATTAGTTTACCATTTTCTACTGTTAATCCAGGCTGTGTACTCACATCTGAACATTTGGAGCTATTTGGAACCTCAGATGAGAGAGAACGTTTAATGTTTGTCTTTCTTGCTACCCCTATTCAACATTATTAAAAAATAGTTATATGTCATTTGTATGTCTGTCTTTGTTTCTGTCTTTCATTCATTGTGTTTTGTATTTTTTGTCTTTCTTTCTTTCTTTCATCCTTCCTTCCTTCCTTCCTTCCTTCCTTCTTTCCTTCCTTCCTTCATTCCTTCATTTCTTCATTCCTTCCTTCCTTCCTTTCATTCTTTTCCTCTTTATTGAAAACTGTATATTCAATTTATTTGCCATTTTTTGGTTGGTTATTTTATTTCCCTGGTGTTTATTCCCTACAATTCCCAAAATTCTAGATATTAACAACTTTTCTGAAAAGTAGTGGATAAAGAATTTCTGCCATTCTCGGGACTGTCTGTGTTCTCTGCTGTTTGTTTCTCTTATTGTACAGAAACATTTTATTTTTGTGTATGCCCATCTGCTGACATGTGGGATCCTTATCTATTTAAAGAAAAAAACCTTGCTGACATCAGTATCTTAAAAGGCATCCCTCAGTTTTCTTCTAGAAGTTTAAATATTTCAAGTTTAAATTAAGATTTTTAGTCCTCATTGAATTGACTCATGAGCAAGGCCAAAGATGTGAGTCTCATTTCAATCTTCTGCAGGCAGAAATTTTTATCAAAGTATGTTTTTGTTTCCTTTATTCCAAAAATTAAGTGGGCATGGTTTGCCATTTTTGTCACTATAGTTCTATAGTGTAATTTGAGGTTAAGTATTATAATTCTATAACTTAATTTTGGTAGTATAGCAATTTTCACAATATTGCTTCTGCCAATGCAAGAGCATTGAATGTCTTTCTGTCTTCTAATATGTAGTTCTTGCATTGAATATCTTTCTGTCTTCTAATATGTAGTTGTCCTAATGACAAAAAGCAATAACCTCAAGCTATGAGCTTTAATAAGTTTTTTTAGGCAAAATAGAGATTAATAAATTTTGCTAATATTTTCTTCAAGAAAGGAATTACTGACTCATTGTTTTTCTTTATTTTTGGGGGCTTAGCATAAACTATGTGCAACTAAACACAGAGAAGCTTAATTGAGCCTAATTACCTAATTGTTTAACAATTATTTATTATTCTTGAATCTTTGTGGTCCTTAATGCTTTATTTTTCTTTGTCTTATATTCTTTAGCTATTATTCTTGTGTTTCATCTATATAATTTAATTTCTGGTAATTAAATTTATCAATATTAATTTTATTACATTTAACTACATTTATAGTTTATTCCAATTAACCTCTGTGTTTTTCCAACTGGTTAGTAAACCATTTAAATTATTTTGTCTTCAAAACATTTTTCCTTGTACCTATTTGACTTGTTCCTTTGGCCCATATTAGATTTTTATATATGCTCAAAAGCACTTCTTGAGATATTTCTCTAATTTTCTCCTTGGCCTATGTATTTATGTACCAGTGTAATATTGTTGCAACTGAAAGTAGTTACTACTTGGTAAACACGTGATAGAATTCCTCTTACCTCATTACTCATGGTTTAGGACATCTGAATTATTTTCATTTTTCTATTTACACCATCTGTTGGAAGCAAACCCTAGCAGTGGCCAGGTCCCAGAGAGATGGTAAGGAGTAGGAGAGAGTAGAAGTGAGCCAGGCTATGGTGGTGGTGAGAATCTTGCAGCCTGACTAACTAGCAGTCAAAATGATTCCTTATTTATACAGAATTCAAGAGCAGGGATAGATTCATGTTGTTCCAAAACATGAATCATATCATTTTTGTTTGTGGACATGGGTTAACTTTTTCTCCTGCACATTTGGAGTCATAAATTTAGTCATCATCATTAAACCATGGCAGAATAGAGTTATCTTTTACAATCACTTTCCTTCAAGTTAAGTCGTCATTGAAAAACAGAGATCTCATTTAGAATCAATTTTACGCATCAATCCCATAACCCAATTTTTAAGAATCTGGATGCATCATGTGACAGCCTGTTGTCAGGCTGGTAGCTCTTGTGGCTTCAAGGAAGCTAAACAGAAAGAAAATCCAAGACAGCCCAGGCAGATACCATGTCCCAAGCAGAGTATTATTAATTCTTAATGGTCAGAGTGCCCAATAAAAATCCTCAGCTCAAAGCTACTGCAGTTACTTTTCAATTTGTGGCATGATACAATGTTTACATTTTGTATCTTTATAGAATTTATTTATATGTCTGATCCTGACATTCTTTTGCTCCTTGGGCATATGATACCACAGTGGCCCTATATTAGCTAACTTTTCTAAGAAAGTGAGATCCTGACAACTCATTTTTTTTTATCATCTTTCCACACCATTCTTTGCCCATCAGTATAAATCCCCATGTAAGGCAGAGGTAACTTCAGATAATCTGACTTTGTTGCTGTATATATTATGTAATCCCTGAGGCTGTAGTAGGAAGAGACTTGTAATGTGATCTGTGGCCAACTCTCCTAGCTCACCAAATCTTGTTGACCTTTTTAAGTTTACTGTGTCCTGATTATCTTGTTCCTGAGTAAATACAGGAGCAGATGTCTCAAGAATATCTCAGAGCCTCTTAAAGAGACCTCTGACTTCTTTAGGTGTGTCACAACCTCCAAGGCATTAGGCAGACCTTCAAGTAGAGAAGCATATCTCCCTCAAAACAGAGGTGTAGTATGTTCAGAACTGTCCTGCAGAAGTTTAGAAACAGTAGTACTCCTGAGAGAAGCATTAATTATTCCATAATTGATTCATGAGAAATTTCCCATCAATCCAATAACCTCAGCTAGTCCTCCAAGTGTGCAACATGTGTAGGTCAAAACCAAGAGTGGCACAGCCGACATCATGTAGCTCAGCTTGGCTAGATCTTTCTCAAGCAGCTGTGCTGACTTTATGACTTTTGCCCTTCCCATTAGATATGGCTGCAGCAACTATTTGCAAAATAGTTGGAATGTTTATTGGACTTAAAGTGTATAAGTTAAAGTAGCTCTTAAAAAGAAATGTGATGATGGCAGTAGGCTAAGCAAATGGCTATATCATTTATTCCACAATATCCCAAAAGGTATTTTTTTACATATTGATTTAATAGTTACATTTTAATAAACTTGAAACAAGATTTTGGTTTGTCATAATGTTTTGCAGTGTATTTAGGTCTAGTACAGATATTTAAATTTTGTTTTGTATCATTAGAACTTTACTGAAAAAATGATTCATATTAAAAAACTTTAAAAACATAAGAATCCCACTCATAAGTTTTGAAAAATGTATTGACTCTGTATAATCACCACTAAAATCAAGGTGAAGACTTGTAATCATCCTAAGAATATTTTAAAATTGATAATTAATTTTATAAATGTTTTATTCTGAAGCTGGTAAGTTTCTAGTTTTATTAGAATATTTTTTCTTTAGGATGCACTCCTACATATACATCTCATATACAGGAAATGGTATGCTAGTCAGTTTTTCAATCCATAGGATGGGTGTAGAACAAATTGCAAAATGGTATTATTAATAAAAAACCTGAAGCCAGATACTGGGGTAAATTCTGAAAGATCAGAAGAATAGGACAAACCAAACCAACTTCACCTTACCAACCCTCAGCTTCCAAAGAGAGCTACTTCCTGTATGCCCATGCCCATATTCCTTTCTGTTCTGCTAACTCACTTCCTTTCTCCACCCAGCTACATTATTTCCTCTTCCTGCCCAGCTCTATCACTCCCTGTCTCTCTCTACAGACCTCTATACTTTTATGGTTGACTAGTATTGGAATTTAAGGTGTGTGCCACCATGCCTGGCTCTGTTCCCTGTGTGGCCTTGAACTCACAGAGATCCAGATAGATCCCCGCCTCCCAAGTGATAGGATTAATGGTGTGTGCTACCATTGCCTTACTTCTATGTCTGATAAAATAGCTGGCTTTTTCCTCTGATCCTCGGATAAACTTTATTAGGGGACACAAATAAATATTACCACAATTCCCTTTTTTCTAATAAAAATGTTATAACTAATATAAGAAAAACTATATACAGTAAGTACAATAACTATATACAATATATACAAGCAACAATAACTAGTCCATTTACATTTGACAAATTCAGCAAAAATATTCCATTAATTATCCTATTCTGGTGAGTCCAAAACATACCTAATTCACTTTCTATCTTACATTGTATTATTAACAGAAAATTATCTTATGATATCTTTCAAATTTATACACTTTACATCTCTTTAGTGAGTCTCTTTTCTAAATTGTTAACAACTATAACTATAACTATCTAATCTTCAACTCCCTCAGAGACCAGAGAAGGAAATAATATTACCTAGTAAAACAGGAAGTGCAAACAAGCAACTTCCAAAAAATGTGAGTTGTGACAGAAACAGTCAGCTGCCTGGATAATCACCTAAGACTTCTTTGCAACATTGGAGCATCATCTTCCACCTACAGGCTTAGCATGTCTGACAGACTCATTTGTGAAGCAGAATTTTCTAAAGAGTCTTCCTATCTTGCTTTGGCAAGGATCGGCAGTCTTTTGTTTTGTGTCCTGCTTGTCCATTTTGGACAGCATACTGTCAGCAGTCAATGCAAAGGCACTTTCTTGCCCAGTGGCTAACTTTTGCCACAATGAAAGTAAGCTTCATATGGAGTTTCTTCAGTGCTCATCATTTTCGCTGAAGTAGATTGGTACTGACAGGAGCAGACAAGTCTCATAGTCATAAAACAAAAAGAAAAAAATTTATGTTATTAAAACTCAGTAACTTTAACATAATTAAAACATACAAGGTGATTATAGTAGAAATAAAAATCTCATGACCAGTTGAATCACAGGTACAGAAGATATAGAAGGAGTCACAATAGAATTCTACCAGACTTTTAAAAAGGAAGAACTTCAACCAATGCTTCTCAACTTACTCCACAATGTAGAAATAGAACAAACATTTCCAAACTCCTTCTATGAAAGAAGTGTTATTCTATTATCAAAACAAGATAAAGATACAACAAAGGAAAGTATAGACCAAAAATTCCTGACTAATGGAAATGCAGAAGGGCTCAACAAAATACTGGCAAATAAATACGGAACACATTAAAAAGCAATTCATGACAATGAAGTTGACTTTATCTGAGGCACAGTAATCTCAGTAGATATAGAGAAGACTCTTGACAAAAGCCAGCAGTAATTCATGATAAAACCAATAGAGGACAGAGTCAGAGGGAACATGCCTTAACATAGTAAAGGCAGTACATAACAAAACCGTAATCAACATCATTATAAATAGAGAAAAGCTTAAAGCAATTCCATTAAAATCAAGAACAAAATAGGGTTTCCATGTTCCCTACTCCCATTTAACATTCATAAGCTGCTCTAACTTTTAGATAAAGCAATAAGAAAAAGAAGAAATAAAGACAGAAAGAGAAAAAGAAGTCAAAAGATTACTATTTTTCTGGTTACACGATATTATAGATGAGAGACCCTGAAGTTTCAGCAAAGTGGAAAGAGAAAAAAACATAATATACAAAAACCAGTTTTATGACAACACATTAAGAAATCATGGAAGCATTCCTGTTTATAGCAGCCTGAAAAAAAATCTAAGGAGGTCTAAACCTCTATAATACAAACTTTAAATCTCTAAAGAAAGGAGTTATAGAAGTTACTATAAAATGGAAAGCCATCATGTTCTCATACATTAGAAGAATATTTTTAAATAACCTTTTGCCAAAATAATATACAGATGCAATATGATCTCAATAAAAAATACCCATGCCATTCTTCATAGAAATAGATAAGATCTTAAAATTAATACAGAAACACAAAATATACTAAACAGCCTAAGAAAACAGTAGCAAAAAGAATAATTCTGGAGGCTCTACCTTGCTCAATATAAAATTATATGAAAGAGTCATAGTAATAAAAACGAAAGCAAGATTCTGAAACAAAAGCTGACATGTAGACCAGTGGAACAGGATGGCAGACCAAGCTTTAGGTCAATGCAATTATTCTTATCTGACATTTGACAAAGACAACAAAAACATGAGAAATGATAAAACATTTTAACAAATGCTGTTAGAAAAATTGAGTATCTACACATAGATAAATGTTGACAGATCTCTCATCCTGCACAAAAATGAGCTCTAAATGAATGAAAGACCTCAAAATGAAATATGAAACTCCATAACAACTCAAAGAAAGGCTAGAAGGACACAGACATAAAGAATGGGTCTCGCCGGGCGGTGGTGGCACACGCCTTTAATCCCAGCACTCGGGAGGCAGAGCCAGGTGGATCTCTGTGAGTTCGAGGCCAGCCTGGGCTACCAAGTGAGTCCCAGGAAAGGCACAAAGCTACAGAGAAACCCTGTCTCGAAAAACCAAAAAAAAAAAAAAAAAAAAA